>WIPJ01001171.1:334306-348310 GCA_018155075.1 Cassiopea andromeda | reverse complement strand
TATATATATATATATATACCATTCAGATTGGACACGAATTGGATGTACGAATTTTCTTCCTCTTTGTAGTAGGTATTCCCGTATGCTTTCGTGCATGGGGGAGTATCTATTCGAGAATACACTTATCCTGAGCCATCGGCATATGGGGTAGGGTGGCCAGCTCCTTTCCTCGCTACCTTTATCTCCCCAGTATTGACGCCGAGTGCCTATTTGCTCTTTTGTGAGCTGCGAGCGAGCAGTCAGTCAGGTCATCGAGTCCGACTCAGGCTGTAGGCCTTCCGCACAGTAGGCATGCACTTTAACCACTATGCTACCCCGCACAACTCTTTTTGTAGTATGTTGGAAAAAATTGTCATCAGAAGCATAGCCAGGGTCGCATCTTTGGGAGAAGGCAAAACAGGGTGGCATCAGGAAGGGGGGTGAATGCTTAAAACAAGGGTAAAGCTAGAAGCAGAATTATAGCCCCTGTAAGTGAGAGCTAGTCGCAGGGCTTTAGAACTGTGAAATTTAAAACAAAATGTTTCAACACATGAGTGTAAAATGTGGTTCTTCATAATAATCATCATCATGGAATTCTGGTATGCACTTCTTCGGTGGCCAACTTGCACTTCTTTCATGCACGAGCGGTCTCTAGAATCTTAGTGGAGAGAGTGGACATCTTAATAGCTATTGACTTTTATCTTCATTCCAACTTTACTTCTCAAATGGCTCGGCTAGGTGACTAGCTTCCCTGCCATTAAACCTCCTACCTCTAATTCATGATTCACATAGTTCTAACTGTCTAATTCTCTCATTAACTCTAATGTCTCTACGAGGGGTGCACTTAAATAGTGTAGAAATTCTGATTTGTAAACTATTTAATGATGCATTAGGACTTTTACCGACATAGAGTAATCGTTACTCAGCATAAAATACAATACAGCTAGTTTATTCTATACCCACAATCCAGTTTGGCATTGGTATGTCATATGGTCATATTATAAGTCACATGATTGTGGTATTATCAGTCACATGAACTTGAAAACAAAGCTGGACCAGACAACATCTGCCTTGTCACTCTCCGCAAGAACAGAGAAGGTAACAGAGTCAGACACCAACAGGTAACTTGACAGAAGTAAACGAAATACGATTATCAACTTACTATATTTTGCGTTTGCTTTACGGTGGAGCATTGAATTGCACCAGCGAATGCTAATTTTAAATGAAGTATCCAATTTCACCTAAGGTACTTTGTTGGCAGATGTTCAAAATCACATTAGTGTATTTTCTCTAAAATATATACTTTATAGATGGTAAGATATTGATGTATACCCCTATTATGTTGCTAACGTTTTGAACTTTGAGGGCCATTGACACATTACATCCTGCGAGGGAGTAGGGAGCCTTTGATTTTTGTGACAGTCTGACGAGGGGCAGGTTGGTTGTTTTTGGAGTGTGATGTCACATTTGTTAAACAATTCGATATTTAGCACATTTGGTCTCAAAATAGCAGGTCTAGTCCTTTATAGGAACAACTTTGGCTCAACGTATAAAAATAATCTGGCAATCCAGTTTTGATGCCATTTTGGCCATTTTCACTGGCACAGTCACAGTACATGATAGTATGGCTGTCTCCATGAGCCATCGTAATAATAATACGCACATTCTTACGAAAGCATAAACATGCCACAAAATTTATATTGTGATGTCACATTGGGGGTGGGGGAAGTTTTGAATTTGTGAAAATGTGTTATTAGAGATGTGTGGGTGTATTAAAAATGCTAAAATTATGATGTAGTATGCGAATTGCCCCTTAGCATAGGCCTATCGTCAGAAAGACGGAAGTCAATTGCGTGTTGCATAAAATATGTACTGAGGTCCAAAGGTATAAATCGATGTATTCAAAAACTACGCGTAGTTTTCATATCAATAGGATAGGATGATGGAATAGTCCTGTGTCATTGCTATGGTGCCAGTAAACCGAAGTCTCGAGTTAGACGATTCAAAGTGGGCTAATGGCAAATTTATAGCACCCACACAAAACAAAGAAATGTACGATAGATACTGCTTGTTCATTATTATACACATTTGTGTCAGCAACTTCTTGGGAGCAAGTTATGGGATAGAGATATTTATCACATTCCGCTTTATGCATTAGAGGTTGGTTTCTCCCTGATTAAGGGTTCCTCACTCCCGAATTAGCCTTCTCCTTCTTAAAAGAAATGTCCCTGTCTGCATTACCTCTTGTTGATATAATTCTGAATTGCTCTTGGTATGTTAATTTTTATTTTATTCCATTTGTACCATGTACTGTCAACCTGAGTGACTTCGATCAGTCAGGTGACTTTGTTCATTTGGCCGGCCGGCATAAATAGCGATAGTTCAAATGTTAGCTTATGTTTAAAGAGCAATATAGATTTCTTTTATGAGCAACGTACAGAGGACTTGTTTTTGCTTGGTTCTTTTTTTTGGGCATTTTGAAATTTATTAATTACTTATATTGTTTATCAAGCAAGTGTTCAAATCAAACCAATTTACTGCTCTGCTAATATTCATGTTTTCCAAAAACTTTTCACTATATTTCATGTTGGTTACATAATACTGCCAATCAGAGATGATTTGTAGGGGACTGAAGGGGTGGGAGCCCCCCATTAACATAACAACTCATTGGGGGTAGGGGGCTAAGTCCCAGGGGCGGAGGGGACCATGCCCCCCTATTTTTTCAACATCGTAAGATTTATGGACATTGTAATGTTTCGTTGGAAAATTTCGGACTTTTGGTGTTGGTAGTAACGAAAGGCTTTTATTTTTATCGGAAAATCTTTGAACTTGGCTCCCCTGTTCTACTCGCGCGACGACGCCTCTCTTGAAGCCCCCCAAACTTCTTGTGCTGACCTTGCATTTCAAAGTGTATTCCTCGTTTCTAAATGGATTGATGTTATATTGAAAGTTGAATTTTTGCACTGATGCACGATTATTGACAATTTGCGGACGATGCAGCGGTAGCTGCAAGTAATCAACGCAAAAGTAGCGAAAGTCAGTTGCTATTATATTCCTTCTCGAGATGGTGTCAGTGGGCCAACATGGTAATCCGTCTGGATAAAAGCGTTACGTTCGATATTAAGGCGTTTTCATCTCGCTCTCTTCAATTTCAACCTAAAAGTTTGATCAATTCAGAAGTAGTTCCTCCAGTAAAGATAGACGAATCATTCAAATACATGTGTCGTTTTTTCATCTTCGATATGGACAACAAGGATCGTAAGGATTTTCTTATATCTAATCTGCACACTCTGCTCACATAGATACACACATTGAATATTTATCCCAGAAGTACATTGCTTTTTTATTATCGCTATGTTCACTTAACAGTAACGAACTTAGTCAAGACATGGATATCTGAAAACTTGGACAGTACTGTATCATAGTATGTCTACCAATGGCTAGATCTTCCTATTTCTGAAGCTATAAGTTCTATTACCCCTTCTCACAAAAAATTTGGCCAGGCTTTTAAACTACCTTCTATTAAATTCCAACAATGTCAGACAACATGATGGCGTCATATCTGACACTCTTAAGTCGTCCGGTGATGAAAAGATAGCAAAATTATGGAAAAATACCAACATTGGAACAGACATTCAATACGATATTTATAGAAATACAAAGCAGACTTCGAAATCCATTCTCAACAAACATCACAGGGTTCATCATATCTGTCCTCCGTGAGCATTCCCTAAAACAGCTCAATTCACTGTGGTCAAAAGCTCAAAGCAAACTATATGCAAATATCTTCAACTTCAGCATCAAATACCTAAACAATATGTTTGCAACTATACAAAATCTCCATTTATAGAGTCTTTCAGCAACTTCTGTCTGTTCCTTCTGTCTTCAGCCTGAATCTTCCATATTGCAGCAGGCTGCAAGACATATCTAGATCAAGGGTGTTATACCTGGTGGCATAACTTAGCTTTAGGTTTTGTCACTCAAGCAGAACAATCCAGAAAGTCTGCTGAACTATATGCAGATTTCCTGGCTATCTCTCTCCTTGCACCATTACTTGTTACAGTCTTCTTCCGGACATCATTCCTTCTGCAGCTGACAATGCCCTGCACATTATAGTATGAACTATAGACTTTAAAACAAATTTATGCAATATTGCTCATCATATGAATTAAAATATCATCCCCTTCTTACTGATCTTGCCAATGACTACAAACAGATAAAATTTATTAATCTCTCCATTAGCTGCCTTGGCATGTTTGGAAGTTCCTCTGATTCATTTATTAAACTTTGCTTGGAAAGAGGCATTAACAGTGGTGATCTAAACGTCATTATTTCAAAGATTTCTTCTATAATCATCCACTTAACACACTACATATGTTGTATGAGGAATAAGCCATGTTCTAACCTAGAACTCCCAAGCTATTATCATCCTTGTATTCAATTGCTAAGTATTGATTTTATATTAACTGTATTTTTTTCTATTTGTAAGCCAGCCAAATACAAATTACTTTGTAGTAAGTGAGATTTGTATTTGTAGAATCAGCAGTATACACATGAATGAAGCTAGAATAAATATTTTATCATGATTGAACATGCATATCATATCTGCATCATTGAAAATATGGGTGTGGTCTCACCAAGGTCACACCCATATTTTTGATGCTGCACCAAAAGCCCCCTTGCTAAAGTGCTTAGAAATCACCACTGCTGCTGATATCAGTAGTGTACAGTTGTATTTATATGAAAAATTCTGCAGTGAACAAGGTCACCCCATTGTTGTGGTGAAATTGCTCACTCCAAAACACTTAGAAAAGATAAAGAAAATGATATACATTCCTACATTTTGTGTATGTGACCCAGACAGACCTACTGAGAGTATAGTGTTTCCCACAAGTCACTGCTTTTCAGATTTATTTTTTTTAAGGTTTCAAAATTGATCAGAGTGACTCCAGTTGATGGTATATATTTAGTTTGTGTTTGTAGAATTATAGGTAGTGGAATTTTGACATGTGAAGCTGAAACTGGATTTCCAAGTAGAGTTGATGAATGACAAAGGTGCCCTGCACAACCAGCTCAGCCTGGGAAACAGTGAAAATTGTCTTGAAGAAGTAGATTTTTCCCAGCTAGAAGGAGGCTCTTGTCAAATGTGGGTGGGTTAACCACCCTCATACCCCTTCAAATGATGCCTTTCTTTCCAGAGTCTTGTCCTGATTGACATTTTATGCATTCTCTAATGCTTGAAATAAAAGTCTGGGACACATGGGGTGGCACTGTTTCACACCTTCTTTATCAGCCTAGCCAGTCATCATATCATCATATTCGGTTTAACATCCCTTTTACATGCTAGCATTGAAATGGACTTCCAAGTTATCATATCCTTCACCAGGTATCTGCTGACACCTTTTTGTTTGAGATCAATCCTTATCACTTCCTCCCATGTTTTCTTTGGTCCTCCTCTGCCAGTGGTTCCTGTCACTGATTGTTCTGCATCTACCTGCCCAAGCATTCTTGTCCATTCTCTCCATATGACCAAACCAACGAAGCCTCCTATTCTGCATACCGCTGCCAATACTGTCCAGATGCAATCTTTTTCTGAGTTCTTTACAACTGAGCCTGTCCTTCACACTTACATTGCACATCCAGTAAAGCAGTAAATCAAATGCTGAGGGATGGCAAAGGAATAAACATGTAGTAAGCTAGTAGGGACTACTTAATGGTAATGCCCGGCAATTTCCTTGTCTAAAAACAGGAAGGATGAATTCTGCATTTATAGACTTGTAAATCTTTAAAGTTCACTTCAGGTCCACAGTGCTCCTATCTGGGTCTGTATTGTGAGCACAGATAAAATTTTGTAAAGAAAATATTTGCAATATTGGACAAAAATTTTGAGACACATGTGAGTTCTCACAGGAATTTGCATTGCCTTCCTTATTAGTTGTCCCTCACTGTTTATCAAGTGGCATGTAACTTTTTCTTTATCATTCAATATTGCTCTAATGCAGAAGAACAGGGCTTGATCACTTTTGCTGAGCTGAAATTTAAGGAGTTGTTAGTTCTACCTGTAGTTTAATTAAGTCCAATATTTCTGCATATAGTTCATTTATCCATTCCTTCTTCATCAATTACATTTAAGTATGGCAAGACTTTTTAAAAGGGGCATCTACTAAAAGGGCCTTATTTAAAAACTCATAGAATTAGGGTATGCATTGAAGAGGGATTTATAGAGTGGGGCTTTTATTCAATGCATTACAGTATGTATGGCTGTGTTCTGATATTTTTAACCTAGTTTTCTTATCATCTCTTTTGAAATTTATTAGTGAAAAAGTTACCAAAATATATTCAGCAGTGAGTATCAAATTCAATTTCAAATTGTTTGACTGCAACAGAGCTAGTTATGCTGAATTGATTTTCATGATTTTTAATTCTAGTGAGCACTCAAAATGAAGATTTTATTAATTGCCTTCCTGTGTGTACCAGCATTCAGTTTGGTCATCAAAGACCCTTCATGGCATGTCTGGAAGAAACTTCATGGTAAAACATATGCAGATGAGGGTGAAGAAAGAGTTAGGTACATCATATGGACAGATAATATGAGGAAAATTTATGAGCACAATGCTGCAGGCAAAGGATTTAAGTTAGCCATGAATCACCTTGGTGACATGACTGTTGAGGAATTTAATATGAAGATGAATGGATTGATGGGTAAGGCTGATTTCAACATGACAAGAAAAGGATCAACCTTCTTGGCCCCAAGCCATGTTGATGTTCCAACAACTGTGGACTGGAGAAAGGAGGGCTATGTCACACCTGTAAAGAATCAGAAACAGTGTGGTTCTTGCTGGTCTTTTAGTGCTGTAAGCTTGACCTTCTTAACTATTTCATAACAATTGCGGACATTTTCCCTTTTTTAGGGGTGGAAAAAACCTCATGAAAGCTAAGGCATATGTCATGTAAAATTTACACTGGAGAACCCTGACTGACATTGTGTTAAAGGGAGACAAAGAAGTTGGAAGTCTATGGCTATGCAGCCATAAAAAGGATCAAGGAGAAACTGAAGGCCTGAGGGCTTGCCCCCAGAACGGTTTTGATATTACGCTCCTTAGAACATCAGAAAACCCATTCTGCACAGCAGGATATAGGTTGCTTTCCTCAATGATCTTAATGCTGAGAAAGAAAAACTGATTCCCATACCTGTTTTGATTGAGTTTTGATCACTAAGAGCAGCATTGAAAAACTAAGCCAAAGTTTTGCCAGCACATCACTGGAAGTAATACCATTATTACTGGCCCTGCCTATCTCTTTACACCAAAACTTAAAAAACTATCTCATACGAGCACACTGGCTTGCATTTTTATCTTTACTGCTTCCTGTGAAATACTACTTATGAATCCTGTATCACATTTGACAAGTCTGAAATCATTGGAGGGGGCAGCCTTTGTCATAGTGCTATAATCTAGCCATATTTGTAAAAAATTATTTAGCAGGCTTTTAAGTATTTTATTGTAAAAGGTGCCTTACAAAACTTCCATGTTGATTTGTTTGCACACATTCATATTTTGCTGCAAAATACTTTGAGCTATTGAGTAGACCAGTTTTCTAGAAATTGCAAACAAGGATGGCACTACCAAATGAGTCCCCCCCCCCCCATTGGCACAGAAACTTCTCTGCACTGTCAGCACTTTCATAATATCCATGACCTTTTTCTGTTAGTTTTTTTAGCCAATATGATAGGTATTGTCCATTAAAATTCTTTGACACTGCACACTGTTGGCACTTAGGCAGCACTAGCCCCCCCCCATCATTTTTCTCTGGTGCCACCACTGATTACAAATCATTTCTTACTTTTATAGACTGGTTCTCTAGAAGGACAGCACTTCAAGAAGACTGGAAAGCTTGTTTCTCTTAGTGAGCAAAACCTTGTTGATTGCTCTGATGCATATGGTAACCATGGATGCCAAGGGGGTCTAATGGACAATGCTTTCAGATACATTAAAGCAAATAAAGGAATTGACACTGAAGCAAGCTACCCATATGAGGCTGTGGTATGTTGCATATTTTACTGTTTTTTCACAAATATGTTGCTGTTTTTTCCCTTGTACTGGCAGTTACATTTTTATTTTCGTATTATTTAGGGCCTGTTTGTATGCGGAGAACACTTCACCTATCACCCCATGGCCGGACACGCAATATTTCCCATCTTATCGACTGCTTTGTACTTTTTGGATTGTGCTTACATGACTTCACTTTACATCACCATTATATTGAACTTTCACCTCATGAGAGGTGAAACGTCACTGAGGTGAAGGGATTTTTTTAAACTCAAACCTACCACTGATGTAAAGTTAATCTGCTTATTGTGCTCAAACTCAAGTGTTGTTTGTCATACAACCACAACTGGAAATCTGCAAAACATTCTATTGTAGGGGAAACATTGCTTCTGAACCCATGGTCTAGTAGGTGAAGTGTTTTTGCCCCCATAAACAGGCACTAAAACTGAACTTGCCTGGAAATGCAGAGCCTCATAGGTGAAGTGTTTTTGCCCATACAAGCAGGCCCTTACTATGCAAGGAGATCAATTGTTTGATGTACTATTATTTCTGGATACTACCCTTTTAGATCTCTTTGTTGCAGTAGA
This sequence comes from Cassiopea andromeda, assembly GCA_018155075.1. Classification (NCBI taxonomy): domain Eukaryota; kingdom Metazoa; phylum Cnidaria; class Scyphozoa; order Rhizostomeae; family Cassiopeidae; genus Cassiopea; species Cassiopea andromeda. The sequence continues at coordinate 339,696 of WIPJ01001171.1, read as the reverse complement.
ACTTCCAGATCAAATACATAGTCAGGGGTCCTGGAACAGGGTGGGCAGTGAGGACACTCACCATTCTTACCCTAGTTCAAGGAGGTAGAATTGCCCTTTATGCCAAATGGTTTTTTCAAAAGTTAGATCAAGAATATTTTCAAGTAGTTTACTACTATCAAAGAGTTATGAAACCTTCGGATTTTATGAAGATGGTCTTACAGTGTTAATCTGACTTCAAGTGCTTTGAAATTCAATATTTTCATGACTATGGCTACCATATTTCTTAAAAAGACCACATAGGGCACTCATTTAAGAGCCTTTGAGGGGAGGCAGTTAGCCTTCTTTGGAGGGTGCTCATTCCATGCACGCAAATATAAAGTATGGGTTACAAAACAATATCAATTTCCCCCAATTCATTTATATCTATCACCTTGCATTCTGGTGTAGCCTTAGCAATAGCTTGTTCTGAGAGTACCCTTCGAGCTGTATTAAAATCTGGTTCACTCAAAATTGATAATTGTTCCTGGTTTGGATTGTCTTGTGTTCATTCTCTTCCTTATCATTGGCAAGTCATTATTGAAGGAGGTACTCATTCAAAAGTATCTACTTTGGAGGGGGCATTTTTTGGGTGGCACTCTTTGTGCAAATATGGTAGTATCTGAAAGTATGATCACCTTTTTTACAATATCAGCTCAGCAAATTTAATAAAGACACCATTTTGGCTCAGGCTAACATATCCAGAAAAGTGTTGTTATTGGTTGGAGCTAAGGAGGGGTGCAATCTGCAAAAGGATGTGGCATTGCCCCACAGAAGAATGCTCCCCCTTGCCCTGATGTGTTTCTGGCACCCCTGTGCATAGCCAGGGTGGGATGGTCTTCTTGTGAGTTAGTCAACTCAGAGACATTTTGATATTATCCCAAGCTTCAGTTGTTTTATTAACTTATCAGTATATTTTTTGTAGATTTTTAAAAATGAACTTTGCCTGATTTCTGTAGACTTGAAGATACATTACTAGTACTGGATTCTGTTAAATTGAGATGATTGAGTAAGGGTTGTGGTTATTGGGGTATGGATGTTGTGACAGTCACTGGTCCCAGGTGCTTTTACCAAGTTTTCTAAATATCAGTTATTGTTGGTAAATCCAAGAATGCTCCCTGTTTTAAAGAAGAATAAGCAATTAAGCGAATTTTGTCAGAATTGTAGCAATAAGGATGAGTCCATGGATGATATTATCTGTTGCACCCCACATGTTGTAATGCCCGTCACTCCTGATAATCAACAGTAATTTTTACCACCCCCTGTTTGGAATGATGTGTGAGTGAACATGCTCTTCTTTAGTAAATTTGATCTTGCTTGTTTATGGCTAAGTTGACTAGCAATGCAACTTTATTAATTTAGTGTGAAGTAATTGCATCTCACTTATTGGTAAATTATTTTTCCATGATGAGTTGATAGATTCATTTTTCCACTCTAGAGGATGCATTTCACCAAATACCATTTTCTGTCAGGGGTAGTGCCAGGAATTTTCCAATAGGATGCCTAAGTTTTCCAACAAGAGTGCTAGAATATGGTTAGCAGGGTACTATAGCTGTTAAAAACTCAAAGGGCAGAGTTCTTTACCTTCTGGTGAAGGACTAGCATGTACATGGCTGTTTTTCAGTAGATATTGTTCTTTGTCATTTTATTGTGTATTGGATCTTATAAGTTTCTAACAAGTGTTTGAGTTACAAGCAGGTGTGTGTACTTTTTATAATAGGATAGTGAATAATTTTTTGACAACATTTTAGAATGACAGGTGCAGATTCAAGAGAGCTGATGTTGGAGCTACAGACACTGGGTATGTTGATATCACATCTGGAGATGAAAAGGCGCTGATGATGGCAACAGCTACTGTTGGACCAATCTCAGTTGCGATTGATGCCAGCCACAGTTCTTTCCAGTTCTATCATAGTGGAGTTTATAACAGTCCTCTCTGCAGCTCTACAAGGTTGGATCATGGTGTGTTGGTTGTTGGTTATGGTGTGTATGAAGGCAAGGATTACTGGCTGGTTAAGAACAGGTATACATTCTGTTTTGTAAAGTGCTTATTCTTGCAAGTTTCATTGCTGCTAATTTTCAGTTCTTCTTTTTTATTTTCCAAGCTGCAGAAAGCTAAAAATTGTAAAAGCAAACTTCACATCTGAAGTTAGGACCTTGAAACCAATTTAGGTGTCTTTGTGTAGTTATGTTCTTTACTGTAAATATGAGTTAATTTTATTTTAACTCTTAAAATCACAGTGGCTATTGTAAGAATATATTTCTTCTTTTCATACTCTGTAAGTCAGGATTTATAATGGTCTGATGGGGCTGGCATGTATAGAAAATGTAAAAGGAAATGCTATTTTATTTGTGTTGTGGAAACTATTTTGATACTATATGTTACATTTCTTATAGTTCACTGTAACCAGGGGTTATGCAGTGAAGGAAAGTCAGAGGGAAAGTACCCTTTTTGCATAGGTCTCGGAAAGTAAAGAAAGCTTGCTATAGACAGGGGGAAAATATTACTTTGTACTGTAGGTCTGGAAATAATTTAATTTTGATCATCACAGAAGTATTTAATGTTTTATTTTTTGTTTAAAGCCTGCCCTTTTCTATGTTTTATCTCAAACTTTATAATTTGATCAATCCAAGTGAAATTTTGAGTAGTTGTGTCATTAACAGTCCGTAGCCAAAGGTATTAGTAGCATAATGTTAGGGGTGCATATAAAAATATTTTAGAGGGGTGTGCGTTCATGGGGCCAAGTTTTCATCATAACGGACCAATTCTGCGAAGCAGATGCCGGGACATATCGAGCAAAATTTATTGTTGTCATAAGTACCTAGTTTTTCTCTCAGAGCTTCAAGATGCAGCAAAATTATTTCAATGATTAAATGATGAAAAGGGAGTGCAGGAAAAACCCCAATTTCCCCAACAGTGAAATTGTATCCGAACTCTCAAAGACACGGACACTTCTTTTGGAGTGGAGACTCTAGCCTACCTTGGAATAAACTTTGGTCGATTTGCCACACAACTTGAAAAAACCAGATACCTTCTCTATTTTCAAGAAAAGAAATAAATAATGGAAGAGTGATACAGTAGAAACCCGCACAAAAGAACGTGCATTTATAAGAACCTTGAAGCTAAAACTTCATCTTTTACGCCCTGGGGTTTCGTATTGTGTAATTTAAAAATTCAAGAGTAGAAATTTTGATAGGCTGTTTGTGTAGCAATTGATTTTCTACAGAAAACAACGCCACGCACTATTTAAAGACTACAAGAATCCGTAAAACTTTTTCACAATTTTTCAGTCACACAACAGATAACAAAAATATTAAACAAGAATTCTGACCAAAAGACATTCTCTAGAAGTGTCAAAAAATCTTGTGCTGGAAACAGTGTTAATTTGTGCAAGGCATATACTTTATCGAGCAGTGGCTCTCAGTTTGCTTTTTGCAATATCCACTATTTAAGAAAGACTGATATATAAGAACCTAGTTAAGTACCTTACAGGCTGGACTTGAAAATACCAACTCATTGCTTAATAACATATCCAGGCTTCCCAAGGAAAATCTAGGTTCTTTTTGCAGGTTTGTTTTGTTTATGCAGCTGTAGGCTTTGCAGAACACAGGCCCATTGACAGCTGAACTGGAATGGGGGCACAGATATAGAAATCAGGTTAAGAATCTTGAGCGTTTGCATGGTACACATTTGTGTCAATAGATATATAATGATAATACTTCCAGAATTTCTCAAGCCAGTTATATCAGAAATCAGACGCAAAAAGACGACAATAATTTGTTTCAGTAGAAGACACAAATACACATTGTTAAATTAATAGAAGGTATAACGAAAAATAATTTCGTGACCCAGTTGCTTCGTCCATGAAATGAGAAAAGTTTATGCCCTTGTGTCGTGTTGACAATGATGGTGAAGTGGATGATCTTAGTTGAAACACAGCAGGGCTGGTTGGGACCGGACCAGATCAATTCTGTATCCGGTCACCATTTCATTTTGTTTCATTCACTATATGTCTTACTGGAATACAGCAAAGTGCTAGCAGAAAAAATGCGACTGGTTTTGAGTGTGATAAACTGAGATTCAATATATGTGCCAGAACGGGACCGGGCTGAACCGGGTTTTTACATTATGGGGGTTGTGACACCTCAACATCTCCTCATTTGCGCCCCCTCACAGTGCTAAAAATAGTGTCTACCAGCTTCCAAGGGCTGGATGTTGATTCAAGAAGTCAAGGGACAAGGCTGTTTTCCAGAAAATGTCAGTGGACAATTATGCTTTTTAGTTGAAAGTCTAGGGAATCTTTATCGCAAAGGCTGTATAACCCTGATAGCATTTGCGAATTATTGCTTTAAAGTAGTAGGCATGGTTTAAATGATAACTTAAAATCTTTGTATTTAAGCCTATTTTTTCACACCCACACACTATCGTTTATTGCAGCTGGGGAAATGGCTGGGGATTGGATGGTTACATCATGATGTCAAGAAACAAGCATAACCAATGTGGTATTGCTACAAAAGCTAGTTACCCACTAGTTTAAAAAAATTCTTTTTAACTTGAACAGTTGCTGACTTTTGTTTCACCGTCAATGTATTTTTTCAATTTATGTAGAATTATTGAATATGCTTATCCAGTTGATAAATGATTAATGTGCAAATGTATATGTGGATAATCCCAGTGTACAGCTATTGTTGAGTGCGTGTTTTAGTGTTGTTCATATTATATGTAGTGTTCTATTAGCCTTGAAAGAAGTCAAAAGGACAGAGGATTGCAAACTGGTTTTTGCAGCTAGATATTCCTTGAAAGACAATCCACCAAACTAAACAAGGTTACTGCTTTCTCTGCCGTATGGGAAAATGCTTTATGAAATCTTGTGACGTCCATTTTTAATTGTAAAAATGACATGTAATGTAAATGATGTTTCAAATAGATTGATTCTTGTAACTTTATTTGGTACTTGAGTTTACAATCATGATTCTATATTTGTTTTTAATGTTAGTGCTTCTATTAGAGCAGCTTTGATTTGATCGACACTGAAATTAACACTATTGTTTTCAAGGCCCTTTATGGTCTTGCACCAGAGTATTTGTCAAATTTATTTATAAGAAATTCTGAAAGTCATCTGTTGGCTCTGAGAAATACCAGTACAGACCTACAACTGCAAAAGAAAACAACAACAAATGGGCAGAAGTACTTTTCCTACAGAGGTGTAAAATCATGGAATTGCCTTCCATTTCAAATTAAGCAGGCATCTTCCCTAAAGGTTTTTAAAGCAAAACTGAAATAAGGTTTTCTTTTCTTTTCGCCTTTCTTTTTATTATATATATATATATATATATATATATATATATATATATATATATATATATATATA
>WIPJ01001171.1:275968-327622 GCA_018155075.1 Cassiopea andromeda | reverse complement strand
TATATATATGTATATATATATATATGTATATATATATATATGTATATATATATATATGTATGTATATATATATGTATGTATGTATTTATACACACACATTCACCTTGCCTCTGTTGTCTGTCTTTGTTTCTAACTTGTCTTCTTCTGTCGCCCGAACTAAGGAGGCACTAATCCAGCATACCACTATTTGATAGAAGGTTTACTGCAGTGATGGCGACAGAGAAAAATTGCTGCCAAGGTGTCGACAGAGAGCAATGTCGAAAAGTTTTAACCGACGAAATCTAGAGTATTGGCTAAAAAACGAAAGCAAAAGTCATAAATGTTATGAAAGTGCCCCCAGAGCATAGAAAGTTAGGTACCGACGAGGGGTTCAGTGAAGTTGTAATGGGATACAGCTCCCAAACTTCCCGGTAGCGCCATCCATGGGCTATTGAGCGGTAAGCAAAGCTGCAAACTACATACTCCAGTATTAAGGGATATTAAACTTTTCATATTGCGAAATGTTTGGGCTTACCCACTTTGACTCCAATTTTCCACGGCCTAGCCAAATGAGCCCTATGTGCACTGTGCTTAAGTTCCAAAGGGACATTTCTTTGAGATTGCTTACGTATGCTTGCCATGGATGGCTGTAGCAAAAGAGACAAAAAGAGTTGTTGCTAGGACATGATATTTATTTTTCAAGGACATGGACTGTAAGACAAAAACAAATTGTGTCTCATATGTCATGTGGAGTGTTATTAGTATGTGTTGACTTAGTGATTCATTGTCAAGTACTGAGATCTGGGACCTAAATGTTGCATGGCAGCCTTAGATGACACATATAATCATGATTCATGAAATTGACTTTTGTATATATTTGTTAGTTAGTTTGTAATGCTTCACAATGATTTCTGTGCTTCACGTTCATTATAGTTAGTCTTCGGCTTTGCATGAAAGGAGAAAATATCGAATAGGGTTGATCACTTGTGTCGCTTCTTAATTAGACCTAGACGTAAAAGTTTTGATAGGCAAGTGCAAGCTTTGAAGCTAGGCGCAACCCATTTGACTATCTCTGTTACTTCTGATAAGAGAGTAGCTTTTCCGTAGTTAAGGAAGTGTTTCACTTCCCAAACACTGGGAGTCCTTTAGACAAAGTAATGCAGAAACAAACTAACAAAAGCAAGCACGTATATCGAGGTGTGTATATGACTTCTAAAACCCAATGTAAAGCAAACCGAAGCAACAAGGTTTTATAACATACAATTTTTTATTCAAACAGTAAATAATAAATCTCCTGGACTTATACATTATGGCAGTGGTTTTCAGCCTTTTTGCTCGAGTGGAACCATCAGTCCAGTGGCTCATGGACCCCCTTCTTACATATCTGTACAGGAGATTTCAAAATTGCCATATGTAAGGTACAAGTCATCATTAATGTTTGATAGGGGGCTAGAAGATATTTTAATCGGTACCAAAGTTTTTGATAACCCCACAATTTCCCCTCTGAGAATTTTAAGGACCTCTTCGTTTTGAAGCTGTAATTTTTCATGGCCCACCTGTCCTCATATGTGAAAACGTAATAAAATGTTCCTGAGTAACTACTTACAGTTCAGCAATATTGTGCATGACCTATCTATAATTATTTGCATTCAGATCGAAATAATCAGGTAAGAAGTCGGCCCTGAATCTTTTACGGACTGTGACTTGTCATAACTTTAAGGCAAGGCTCCACAAGTCTGAACTTGAGCTTCCCCTAGGAAAGTGTGTATTGAAGGTCACTTAATGAAGAGAAAATTTGGACTTAATAAAAGAGAAAACCTAGCAAAGAAAAGGAACACAGGGGGGGTCCAGACAAAGCACGAAGCAGCATTTGCCAAAGTGACAAAAGCTGCATATGGTAATGGTGATGGTAGTGATTACAGCAGTAATTACTATGATAGTGACATTGAAACTGAACCTGTGTACAATAACTGATATTTTGCATAAAACTGAAGAATATTGCAGACAATGTAAATAACAGTTTGGAGAATGTTGCAGGCGATGTAAATAACAGTTTGGATGATGAATTTTAATGGCACATCCTTGTTGTGACTTTATTTTTGGTGAACCACCCATTGAAGCCCAAAAAGATCTGATGACTCCTCTAAATATCTTCCGGTCCCCTACCCCGCATTAACAGTGACTGACCCCTAACAGCATTTTTGCAACTTCTCGCGGAACATTAGTTAAATACCACTACATTATGCCTACCACAAATAAGTTTACAAAGGCAAGCATGTTTACTTGAGTATGTGTGATCTCTGCTTGTCGGATAGTGAATGGACAACTCAGACCTATTGATTGCAGTATGTATGTGTTGAATATACATCTTGCATATATCTACCTTGAATATGACTATGTATTTTGAATTGCATAGCTTTCTTCATTGGAGCAATAGTTTCAGCTTATTCTATTCAGTACTTAAACTGACCTGTACTGTCTAGGAGATATAATAGGACTACCTGCTGAATGTGAATTCTGATTCAAACGTAGCAAAATATGTACTGGTTCTTTTTGTCTACGCTAAATACAACAAAATCTGTATCTCGCACATTCATGTTATTTTTCAATTTTAGAAATTCTGTGAGAGCAAAATATGGATGAAGAAGGTAAATTGATCTTCCAACTTACACAATTTAAATTTCTATCTCTGTTGCTTACTATCTGTTGCAATCTGATGGTCATCGAAGTCTTACGCTAGAACTATATTAACCTTGTTCGAAGTCCTTGACAGCAAAATGATTCATACAAGTCTTCAACGTATATTCATTATATGAGGACAGGGTCCCGATCCACGATAAAAGGCAAACTAAAACTTTTTTTAAAGATATACGTTCTTAGAACACTGATTTTTAGATTCATAGTCGGAAGAAATACTACGGTAGGTTTTACTTGCCTTGTTATTCTGAACTTCATACTGAAGTCCATTAAGCCCCATCCCCAATCCTTCTCATGGAAAGGAAAGAAGGAAGGGTCCAGGAGGAGAAGCTCCGGAAAATTTCTAGGATAACACCTTTTACAGTTTTGAAAAACGACCACTTCGAAAATTGGTACTTTTGCTCTTTTGTTGAAAAGGGCCGGGGTCTAGACTCCCTAGACCCCTTTAGCTGCGCCCCAGATATGCTGCAAACTACAAGGTTAAGTTTCTTTTCATGGTTATAGAGATTGCTATCGATTCCTAACTCAAATTAATGATTTTTTATGTGTTTGGGTATGTTTCTTCAAAAGTACTTCACATAGAGATATCATCTACAATGATGGAAAAGTAGGTTTCTATGAGTGTTAACAGTGATATCGAATTCTATATCATTACGTATATAGGCAAATACATAGGTACATGCAATGGAGCCTTGTCATGATTATTTTCTTAGGGAGCGAGTACAAGATCATTGTATCAACAAGTGGAAGATTTGCAGCAGGTACTGATGCAAGAGTATTCATCACATTGATTGGAATCAACGAATCGAGTGAAGAAATTGAATTAAAAGACAATACAAGCGGAAAACAGCTATTTGAAGCAGGCAGGTGCGATGATATTCATTTTATATATTTTAGATTGACGAATAAAAGATATTGTCACCAAGATAAAACATTTGAACCCAGCACGACTTACTTCTCTGATGTTTTCAGACAAATGTTTTCAAGTAAGAAGTCTAGATCTCTGGACTCTAAAGCATGGTTTTTACTTTCGAGATTTACAATAAAGAGGGTCACACTTTGTGATTTAGTATAAAGAGGAAAAATAAGCTGAAATATCTTTCTTCTATTCACATATTTTTGTTGCTGTTCCACCTGCTCAGAAAGTAGCTTTGGGCTATGCAAACAGGTCTATTCTACAAAATGATTTTTCCAAAACGAGGCTATTCCATAAAAGCTCCTATGTTCAACACATTGAACTGTATATTAAGGTCTGGAATAATAACTCCATTGTTCTCTCGGTGCAGAATGTGTAACTAATATGGCTGCCTTGGGTGCAGCCATTGCACGTACTGATTGTGGAATCCACAAAGGAATGTATGGAAAAGCACATTGAACATATTTATTATTTATTCAAATCAAAGAGAAATTATATAATGAGTAATCTAAGCATCTAGAGTTGATAAATAGCAGTTGCACTACAAGATAGAGTGGTTGTTATTTGCTTTCAGAAATCATTTTAAGTAGGCTAGGTACGAGAGCCTGTTTTACTTGTTTAGACCAGAACTGTCGATCCTATTCGAAATAAGTAAGTTGTGGCTAGATCTATGAAGTACAGTTGAATGTACTTTATTAAAATTCTCTTCCATGATAATATACTTTGCCTTATATCAACTCTCCCATCGTCATAGTTGCATAAATCTGCCCCATGCTCTGTTCTCCTTGGCCTGAGAAACATTTGAATGTTCTTATTAAAAATAAATATATTGAATTGAAATTAGCTAAACTAAGTAAGAAAGTAACAACAGTAATTTCAATTCGGTGTTTATTGATTTTTGAAGAAATTCAGTTTTGCTAGTTGATATCGCTGGCTGCTCCTTCCACCTTGGATACCTTCAATGTAGCATTACTTTCTATGTGTAAACAGACCTGAACTGAAGCATTTTTCCGCAGCACATTTGAATAGTCTGTGTTTCTGGCTTTTCTTAAAAACATATTCATTCCTTATTGATTGCTGGCGAGAACCGGCCTCAATGATCGCTGCTGCTGTTCAATTCCAAAGTATATATCGACGAGACAGTATCAATTTTTTCTCTCCTACAACCGCAACCAATTTTCTAAAATCTTCTCCAAGATATGCAGAACTATTCGCTATGTCTATGCCCTAAAAAGCAAACTCAATCCTCTCTGATTTTTTGACAAGAGGAAGAGCCGGCGTAATCGATCACTACTGCTGCTCAACATTTCAGTCCCAAACTGTATTTCGACGAGAAAATGTCCTTTTTGTCTTTTCTAGAACCGTAGCCACCTCTCTAAAATCTTCCCACAAATGATTCAACACTACATACTCGCTATGTGAAAAAGGTTTCTACTTCCAACCTTTTATATCCGTTCCTATAGGACATAGTGACCCCAATACGTGCAGGAAGTTCCCCATGGTTGTTACGCAGCAAAAACAAAGGTGTTGTGAAGTTGGGTTAGAACACAAAGAATTAATCTAAAAGGAAAGACTATGCTCCCGACATCGACAAAATATACAAAGCAAATACTTCATAGCTTCCTACTCTAGCGATGCTGAAATCATCTCTCTTTTTACACTATACGTGGCATACATGTCTTATAAAACCATGTAAAGCGGATATAATACTAAAGAGTCTGGGGCCAAGATTAGCACCCATACCACTTCCTAACAAAAGGGTTATTATATAAATAGTTCAATGGTTCAACTGGAGGTGAAATTATCTCTTATAGTAGCCCAAGCTGTGAAATACAACCAAATGGTAAGCAGAAAAAAACTTCCTACTTTGTTACTGCCTATAGCATTTCAATGTCCATTTGAGAACCAAGGTTTTTTAGATTTATTCCAATTAAATATAGAGTAGAATGGGAATATGAGTTGGATAAAAATTGATATTACTGAGTTCTATCAAAGAAGGACTATCATCTGCCAAAATTTTCTACTTAACTATATTCACAATTTTTAGTACTGATGAATTCAATATTACCATTAACAACGAGATTGGATTCATTTCAAAGATCAACCTACGACACGATGGTTCAGGTATCTTTCCAGGATGGCATCCAAATAAGGTAATACTGGCACTTAAATTGACGTCATTCCAAACCATTGATATTTGTAACGTGATTGGTTACTATACTTAACCTAAATCAAACATACCACTACACTAATAACTGCAAACTTTGTTTAATATTGTAGTCTACGTGTGGGTACTTTGTGTTGCAGTACATTTACCAAAGGGCCTAAGTGAAGAGAAACACAGGGCTGCTTTGACTTCTTATTACATCGCCGTCCCTATCGTTCTCTTTAGTGACAGAAGACATTCTAAGGTGCTTGCATTATTATCACAGTTCCAGAAGTTAGTATCTTTTGCTGTCATGGTAGTAAAGCTCTTTCAGTATTTAAAGAAAACTGAGCGTGAGCTGATCCAATGCACACCAACACCACTAGATAAAAATTATTCAAATTCACTTCGTTGCATTGGTGTTGCTACTCCCTGATCAAATCTGGGCATCATCTTTCGTGCTTAGCAATGCCTTGCATTCTCTCTAAAACTCCAGTTGCATGTACTGTGCGCAAAAACGAGATTCAGGCATTAGGCTGTAAGAGCAGTGATGGGTATAAAATTCCTCCACTTCACAAGAGCTTTACCATTTGGCAGTGCTTATTTAAGGTGGTAGAGTTGATAATACTCTTCGGAGATTACATTGTCCTGACTACCAGAGAGGCCTGAATAAGGATAGGCATTTGCAAAGCAGGGTTTGAAAATGTAGCTCCGAGAATATACTGTCATGTTTATTGTAGACTGTCTAGGGAGCCTTTGAAGTGTGAAAGTATTCTTCTGTAAATGTGACACGAAGTAGGTTTCCACAATTTCTATGATAATTATTGGACCACAGGTTGAGGTATTTGACAAAAGAAACAATCAAAAATATCGATTTCATTGCAACCGATGGTTGGCAACAGATGAGGGTGATGGAAGAATATCAGTGGAATTTGAGAACAAAGGTAATACATAAAGCGTACATGCAACTTCTATGGTGTCACATGACTCTCTTTTTTATTGGAATAAAAGCTGTTAGAGTTTCAATACTCAGAATCGCTGGAACATATGAATAAGTTAAGAATAATAAAAGGCAAAAGTGCCATCTTTCTGTATTCAAGCTATTTTATTACTGTTTTCAGTTTAACTTTTGTACTATCAATGTAATATTTATTATTCTGTTCCATTTCTGCTATGCTTTGTGACAAAGTAAGACATCAGCAGAGATTTGAGTGATGCCAATGTCCTTTGAATTTTAGACGGCGATACACCTTTGGGACTTAAGAATAATTTAAGAATGATCATAGGCTCAAAATCAAAAAGATTTAAGAATATTGATAGTTGGTACAAAATTAGGTATTCTTATGTAAAAATAACGCAGAGTCTTGACACAGCGCTGTGCATGAAAACTGAGTTGCCATTTGTACGCTAGCAGTGACATGAGGCTTTGCAAATAAAGAAGAGAAATCAATTCAAGGCGCACAATGCAATGTAAAAATAACCGGGAAAGGGCCAGACGGTAGCTATAGCCCCCTGGCTTTAAATGCTAGTGGCCCATCGGAAGATTCTGAACTGATTTTGCGTAGTTATATAAATAACTCTTGTACTCTGTAAACTAGATCTTAGTCCCACAGTCTTAACAGTCAAACCCCTGTCAGAAAACTTCTGGTACAACCCCTGAATGCAATAAATAAAGCGGTAGATGCAAGCTGAAAGTACTTTTTCGTCTAAAACACACATCGGCGTATAAAGAATCAAATCAGAGGTGGACTGGCTAACTTTTTCGACCGGGCACACTTCAACTAAACCGGCCCATGAATTTTAGAAAGCGTACATCGGTGGGCAGAGGTATTGAAAAAGACTGCAAATTTCTGATAAATCCACAGTTTTAATGCCGGTTCCTTCATACATGCATTTTGAAGCTCTTCATATTCAGATTTTAACGTTTTCTCTACCTAATGCAACCGGCCCTTCGGGCATTCGCCTGAATTGCCCGACCGGCCAGTCTGCCCCTGAATCAAGTAATGGCCGAAAATCCAAAATTCAAATTTTCATTGATAGGTTCCGGTCTACAAAACAATACACAGGCAATATTTTTTAAGCATTTGAAGAGTATAGGGGAATAACAATCTAAATCCAAATTTTGAAATATTAGGATTGATAGCTAATATGATGGAGAAGTCCGGCTTCAATTTTTCGTATACTAGAATGGTTGAAATGATTCATGCCCATGAACTTTTGGGCTATGAATGAACGAAATCAGGTGCAAAGTGATCTAAACATGTTGCTGGAGGGCACTTCAAGTTTTGCCTAGTGAAGCATGATTTAATCATCAACGCTTAGTAATGCTAAACAAAGCATAAGTAATTTGTACTTCTTTACCGGTGATTACGGTACGGTTTGAAATCATTACGGTTTGAAATCTATTTTGTTGCTTTCTCCAATTGTTTCATATGTAATTTTTCCCCTTGTAATTTTTATTTGGGATAAACATCAACAAATGATCTAGCATTCCAATTGCAAAAGGGAAGTTTTCTTTTCTGTGGTTTTCATCCTGCCATACTAAGACATAAAACCCAAATTTATGTTGCCAGGAAGAATCTGACAAGCGCTGGTTGAAAGCATGTAGTATACTATGATAATTGTTTCACTCTCTAACTCAATCCACAGTCACCATGATTCTGTGAAAAATCTGGATCCTCTTATTTTCTAGTGATGCCAATTGTGAAGGTAGATCAATTAGATGAGAAGAACAGGCCACTTCACAACACAATCAAATTTATAACAAGCCACTTTGTGGTGCGAAGAGGTCAATCCATTTTTCTGGACATTCACTTGGCTAGGCCAATGAATCGCAAAAGCGATTCGTTCTATATTACCCTGAAAGCTGGAAAAAATCCTAAGGAATTCGATAAATCTTTTGTGACAATTCAAAGAGCAAATGAACTGGATTCATTTGATGAGATTTGGGCCTACAAAATTATAGGAGTTGAGGACAAAGTAATTCATGTTGAGGTGAATTGTCCATCTGATGCTTTGGTGGCAAAATATGAAATGAGCATCGAAGATGACGATGGCGTAATCTACACGCATAACAATCCACTTTTCATTCTGTTTAACCCGTGGAACAAAGGTATGTACGACAGAAAATGCTATTGCTTACAGCAACATACGTATGATATAACTGAAACCCACTAGGAATTATATCTGGTTCATGAGCCAAACAGCTACTGCAATTCTAAATACTCAAGAAAGTGTATGTGTAAGGTTGATGTGTGGAGTGTAATGCCCGCCAATATCATATTTACAAATTTCAGCTGCTTTTAAATTTCAAACTCTTTCAAATTTCAACTATTTTCCAATTTCAGCTATTTTGAAATCTCAACTACTGCTAACTCTCAACCACTTTCAAATTTCAACTGCTCTCAGTTTGCAACAACTGCTAAACTCCAACTACTTTCAAACTTCCGAAGCTTGAAAGTAGTTAAAACCTAGTGCTAGTGGTTGTTGAATTAGAGGTCAAAAAACTAGGCCCTGAAGCAAGATCAAGACTTCCATTGGGTTAAACGCACAATGCAGCAAGTAGGTGAAATTTAGTAGTAGTCGAGATTTGAATGTTCGTTGAGATTTCAATGCAGTTGAAATTTGGTAGCAGTGAAAATGTGAGAAGAGCTGAAGTTGATTAGTAGTTGAGATTTGAATGTAGTTGAAAGATTGTAGCATGCATGTACAAGCAAGAGTTCCATGCACCCTAGGACTTACTTATTTTAATGGAAATTTGTAAGTTAACAATGTGCCATTAGTAGAAGCATTGCTCAACCCTTCTTTAGGTGTGCTCAGGCATCTCTAAATCTCTTTATAACGACATATCTTCAATAATTGCTTTCTAGTTGATGATGTTTACATGAAAGAGGATGAGAGCCGGAAGGAATATGTTCTTCGTCAACACGGTATCGTCTACATAGGTACCAGTAAGTATCAATATCCAAGAAGATGGTACTTTGGGCAGGTATGCACATTATCATAAATGTGGTATATTAGAAAAGATATGATGAATTGGTCAGCTACGTTTAATTCACAATTACTTGCGATTCAAATGTGCAATCTATAAGCAGGCTATCTCAAACTATTTTCTGCCAATGGATAAAGTGCTTTCATATCTAAAATAAGATACACGTTTCTTAGAAAAGAAAATTTGTCAGAAAGTAAGACTCAATAGGCCAACATCTTAAGGAAACCTTAAGAAAATTACAAGGCTAAAGCTCCAGAATTCAGTTATTCTTATCAAATGTCAATGTTATCATACCTATTTGTTACATTCATCATTTATCAACTATTTCATTTGATTTGTAGTTTCAAGGTAGTGAGAGAAATGAGATTGATTCTCTTCCTAGTTTGAAGAAGTATCACTTAACTGTGCATTTCAATTACTTGATGCAACAAAGCCATTGGGAAGGGAATCTCCAATTGAAGTCGCAAGAAGATTCTCCTCTTTGGTAAGAAAATAGTCGTTCTCATTTGGCTGATAATCTAGAAGTAACTCTAGATAGACTAAATGAACATGTTTATCATTATCATCATTGGCACGGTCATTGCTATATATTTTGTTTTTTCTTGATGTCCGCAACCTGAATTCTCTCAATTTCAATCACTAAATGCAATTATTGCTGCTCCACCAAATCTAAGACAGGAAGAGCACTTGCTCCCTTCTGCTTTCCTCTCTGATTCCTCTAGTCTTTAAGACTTCTTGAAGAGCTTTGTTGAAAAGCTTCCACCTGTGATAACAGTGGTGTTAACAAACTAGCCAGGTTTCTCTTTCCTACTTTTCACTACTTTGTTAGGTTGGGGGTCAGTATGCTAGTTAACAAAGGTGTCAAATCTTGATTGGTTAACAAAGGCATCACCATCGAATGATTCCTGCCAATAATGTTGCGAGAATTCGTTCGAGAAGTGTGCTTTGGTGAAATAGTGTACTTTCTTTGCGAACTACTGATAACGCATAGTTTCGAATAATTGAAAAATATTTTGTAAGCATGTTCAGAAGATTTCAATTCAAATTTCTATAAGGAACAATTTCTATGTCTTGCGCAGATCAAAAGTTATCGTCATTACAACAAAAATGGACGACTTGTAATACCGGAAGTCTTGTTTTGAATACATGCACATCTTTGTCTTTCCTCAATTTGGTTTTCACAATTACAATCATCATTGCTCTCATACGCAACTAATACGTTATATTCACTGCGTCCTATACTATCCTAACTTACTCTTTATGAACTAGGTAAACAGTTGCGACAATAATGGACTTCTAGTTGGAAATTGGTCTGGCAACTATGAAGGAGGAAAAGCCCCCACATATTGGACAAGTAGCCCGCCTATTTTTGAGGAATATATGAGCACACAGAACTCCGTAAAATACGGCCAATGCTGGGTATTTAGTGCCATACTAACAACAGGTAAGTTTGATTTAGATTGAAGTCATAGCTTTTTATATTCCTTATTGACAAAAAAGAGATTCCAAATTTCTGCAAGGACTGGCGATGTTCATTATCGATTTTGATGAGTTTCACATCATACATTTGTCATTTAATTGGTATGAAAAATGCAACAGCTGTTAAAATTTGTATTTTTTAGTATTAAGGTGCATTGGAATTCCATGTCGTTCTGTTACAAATTTCAACTCGGCCCATGACACAAACGGTAACATCAGCAAAGATATCTACCTTGATGAAGAATGCAATGTCATGAAAGGTCTTTCATTAGACAGTATTTGGTATGTATCAAAATCACTTTCTGATCTTTCATTGATTCCAAAATGTATTGACTAAATAGACTAAAATATCTACAGATATCATTATTTTTGTTTTAGTCTGGCATGTTATCTGCAATTCCATTTATTGCTATAAGTGATACTTTACAGAACTACTTTAAAGTAACTTCAAGTACTGGTGCAAGTGGTCTTGAATAAGACTGACCTATCTCATATCTTAACAATCAAAGACAGTTTTACTAGGTCAATAGCATTTAATCTGGTATAAATGATATAAGCTGTGGTCTTCCTCATGACTCTGGTCTTGGCTCAATTCTATTTCTTGTCTTCATAAATGATGCACATTCTTCCCTTTGACAAACTAATGCAAGGTTATGACACTACAATATCGTACTATTCTAAGAGTCTATCGATCTGCAACATGATTTAAATTGTACTCATTTGAACATATAGGGAGGACTGGATGCATGCAAAGAAGCCTTCATTAAATGTTGTTTAAACTCAATCTCTCATTGCTGGCTCTAAGCTAGAAGTCTATAAGATCTGAGGCCAGCCTGCTTCTCAAACATGGATTGAAATATAAAATAATCACCTTAGAATCAATGAGAGCTTTAAATATCTTAAGAAAGTTCTTTCAATGCCAAGTACAGCGCTTTGGTGGAGTGGAATATATTTGAATTCTGAGTTTTGGTTGTTAAAGATTGTCATATTTGACAAAAATCAACAAAAGTAAAGACTTGGTTGCTTAAGCCCTTTAACCGTCATATAATACCATTTAACAGTCACTGTAGTGGCTTACAATTGGCTTACAATTGGCTACTTCTCTTACAAATATTGTATAAATTTATCCCAATCCCCTCCTGCTCTGCAGAAGATGAAGCAAATATACCTGATAACAGCAAGAGATTTAAGCATAGGTGTCATAAATAAGAAAGCAAAGTGTAGATGGTACCTACTAATGTCGAGATCACTGTCACTTTTGAACTAGCCCCCCACTTTTTAGTTGGTGGCGCAGTTCCTGAATTGTGCATGGTAAAAGAAATCCGAGAAGTTTGAAATGACAAGAAAAGATCTTTACAACATTCAATTACGAAGCTATATAGTATAGAGTTGAGTTGTGTCTCATTTTGCCACCTTTAAAGCATATTTGCATGAGCACGGCGTGGAAAAGGGAGGGCATCTGGGTGTGAACACGAATGAATGATGGAGGTTATTGGAGAATTCACTTGCCTAGCAAACGTACTTCTGAGGCACACAATATAGAAGGTAGAATATGCATTTATACAACCTATTTGTGCAGAGGACCAAAAGATAGTGAAAGATATAGATGGAATATGCAAAAAAGAAACAAAATATTGTATTGGAGCATAAAAAGATAAAATAAAGTATTGAAACATAAATTGGGCTTGCAATCTTACAGCAAAAGTTGATACAAAATTTTTTTCAAATTCTAAAAACTCTACTCATGCAATCATAAGCCTCAAAGCGATATTTTTTACTATAATTTTAGCAGTCTTATCTATGCTATGACCCTGGTAACTAACAAATAAAGCCATTCAAGTACGAAATTAATCTCATTTGCAAGTGATTCTTCATAAACAGGAACTTTCATTGTTGGAATGATGCATGGATGGCTAGGCCTGATCTCAAGCCAGGTTATGGTGGCTGGCAAGCTATTGATGCAACACCACAAGAAACTAGTTACGGTATATGATGCCAGTTTTTGCTGATTTAGAATTCTTTTAATGATGCAATCTAAGGGAATGTCATAAATTTGATAACATATTGAAAAGCATAATTTTCTTCTTACAAGAATACTACCTAACTGTTTGCTGACACTTGATATTCTTAAGGCTACTTCTATTTGGCAATCAAATTATTCTTACCCTCCTGAAAAGGTGACCGTTTGGCTGAAATTTGAAAGGAAAAATTTAATTTCTTTGTTGATGTGTTAGTTCATCATTAAAACAAAATACGAAGATAATAGAACAATAGATGTGGCATCCAAATTAAAAAGATTAATCTACAAGACAAGAAAAATAAAGAACACATACAGGACCTCATTTACACGACATCGGATTCAAATGAATCCAACCAATACACACGTGAATCCGATACAGAATGAATGCGGTATCATGTAGATGCATGAATTCGAAGTGATTTCATGCCTGATTGACAATGAGATCATGCTAGGTGTTGAGAGCAATTGTTAAATGAAGCCTTATTGTTAATCACGGATGAAATCATATCGAATTTTTGTGTTCAAATGATACCATTTTCATTCTGCATCGGATTCATGTGCGCATTGATTTTATATGAGATTTATTATCGTCGTCGTGAAGACGGAAGGGCAACACGGTATGAACACATATCGGATTTATTTGAGTCCGATATCGTGTAAACGGGGTCTTGATACACCTTGAGCTTTGTATTATTCTTAAAGTGTTCTCAATTTTCAATGAGTTTGAAGCTCAATAAATAGTCTGCATTGTTGGCTATATCCTTATAAAAAGGTGCGTAACTAGTTGATAGAGTAATTTATAAAATTCTTTTGTTTCTAATCCAGGTTTGTATCAATGCGGACCTTGCAGTCTGCGAGCTATAAAAGAAGGTGATATTGACTACCCTTACGATGGAAAATTCATATTAGCTGAAGTAAATAGCGACATGTTTTATCACAAAAAAGATGCAGATGGAGAGTGGCAAGTTTTTGAGATAAATAGATGTCATGTCGGTGAGTTCTAAAAATTCACTTTAGTACTTCAGTAATGAATATAGCATTCTTGGAACTAGTGTTGAACAATGAATGTGGTTTTTGACTTCTTTCTGTTTTTGCGGTTTTACTGTGTTCAACACTAGGTTCAGCAACAGAAAACACTGGATTAAAAATGCACATAAGAAGAAAAGGCTAATGAAATACAAAGGGCAAGACCTCTCTTACCATGTAAACTAGGGAGCAGTCGTCCACTCAGTTATTACTATTGCCCGCCTAGTTACATATTATATAGTATATTGACCCCTCAGTAAATGGTCCTTCTTTCTCTTTGATGTCATTGTACACAAATCAATGACTTTATCTGCCCATTTTGTATCTAGAAAGGAACTATCTCTAAATTCAAAAAGGATATTTTCATGTAAGATCCAAAAAAGGGTATCCTATAGAAATTTTAGGGGGCTCAGTCCCTGTCCCCCGTTATTCTTGGCTCCTGTTTCAAAAGAGCTGGTGCCAGCGTTGGGTATTCGGATTCGCCTTTTACTTTATTTGGCTCTACAGCGCTGAATAAGCCTCATGGAAAATTGAGGTCTCCTTTTGAATTCGCCTCCCTATGTTGGATCTCTTAGAAGAGGCTATGAACAGGCACATTTAATGTATATGTGATTTGAATGATTTAGACCATGTTCACATGAGATCGGATAGAGATCGGTTTCAAGATTATCCCAGTTGCTTTATATCATTTTACAACATACAGAAGAAATATATATATATATATATATATATATATATATATATATATATATATATATATATATATATATATATATATATATATATATATATATATATATATATATATATGTATATATATATATATATATATATCATTGTGAGTTTTCATGAGATTAGTGATGCGCTTTACAGGCAAGAAAATTAGCACGAAAGCTGTTGGCATGGACAGGAGAGAGGATATAACGAAGTGTTACAAGTTTGCAGAGAAATCAGCTCTTGAAAGAGCTTCTGTTAGAAAAGCAATGGGCAAAGCTGGGAATGTTGCTGTAACATCAACCCCTAAGACAGTGGAAATGAAAGTTAAGCCATCTGAAAACGCTATTGAAATTGGCGAAGACCTTAAAGTCAACATCTATTTAAAAAATACTTCAGAAAAGGGCCATTCATTGCTAATTTCAGTTCAAGGCAACGTGATACGCTACAATGGCGTTTCCAAAGGAGACTTTCACTCAACGAAGTTCAAAGAAGAAATATCTGGGAACGAAGGTTAGTTAAGTTACAGAGCAATGCATCTACTATAAAAAGGTAGTGGGACACTTCATTCTTTTGACTTTGGGGTTGAATGTGATGCGATATAACAAAGGAATACTGCCTATAAGCCAAGAGGATTTTAGTATATTATTTGGCATCTGTAGAGCTACAATTGAAGAAATACTAGTCAAATTGGAAGAAATAACGATGCATTGTAGCAACCTGCAAAAGCTGAAGATAAAAATACATGAATGTACCAATTATATTAGCCACGCTGTCTCGCCAGAGTTCTTTATAACTAAGGAAATAAACTATAATTTAAGAATAAATAATCTCATCCAGATGCCAAAAGTCAAAACATCCTCATGTGGACAATGCTCCCTATCGTGTAGAGGTAGTATCCTTTGGGACACTCTATCAGACAGTATAAAATCAGCTCAAAATATAAAAGGGTTCAAAAAATGATCAAAAACTATAAGGGAGAAAAATGTTCGTGCATCAAATGGAAATAGAGAGAATTGCAATTAAATAGTTGGTTTGTATTAGAGTACTTTAAGCTACGCTATTTTATCAACTGTATATTAGATGACCATTACACCTGGAGACATAATTCAGCATTGCATTTCATAGCTTCATCAATGCAGTGTATCAAAATTCCACCTTTTATGTTGACCTCCCCAGGCTTTCCTTCACTTCGTATTGTAACTGGCGACCATTTATGCCCAGATATGCTCCTCTTCATTGGCACTGATACGCTCTACATCATTGAACTTACTTTTGGTTTTGAAGAGAAAGCACGACAAAAGCCTTCAGCATACTCGTGATCTGTCCTAAATATACCGCTGTGTTAGGCTAGTTAGTCTCTCTATCAGCTCCTTAGGGATTTTTGGCACTTCTTGTAAATTTTTCATTGAAATGTGCAATGATCTCGATGTTGAGAGACAACACATGATGTATGCACTAAAGAAAACAACAACCATCATTATTCGATCCACTAACTATATCTTCTGCATGCAAAATAAATCCTGGAACAACCCTGACCTCCTTATATATTAGATATATGACAAGAAATCCATTACACACTTATATATACTTGCTTGTGCATTTGCAGGTTTTGTTGTTGTTGTTGTTGTTGTTTGCTCCATGTTCAGTAGGCTGTTATACCTAGCTTTTTCAGCTAATTTAGGCCTACTATGCATGTTGCATCCAGGCATGGGACCCCTAGTTTAACGTCCCTTCTGAAGGACGGTGGAGTGAGCTGTTTTAGTCGTTCATCTGAAAGGTCGCCCATCCAGTTTCTGACCGTAAACAGCCATGCTTAACTTCAGTTAAGCCAATGGAACTGGTTGGGCCACTTTGCCACTCACCACGAATTTTGTCTTATTAAGTGAAAAATTTATTGCTAATTAGTTGTAGCTCCATCTGTCAGATACAAATTACCTATTATTAGAAGAGATTTTATTTTTAACTAGAATATATCATGGAAAGTTTAAAATAAAATTATCGTTAAAAGAGCATTTGGGTAGTTATGCCTATGATGCACCCAGTGGAGTCATTTTCGCAAAATCGTTTATTTTATTTAATGATTTAAAAAGAAATATCCAAGTATTTTCAATCTGTCATTCAATACACTTCAAAATTCAACTTGCAATTTTAGAGTCATATAATATTTGAAAATTTACAACAAGAGAAATTAAAGCAATGTTGCATAAAGTTTATTTCAAAAACGACCTTAAACAGTTTTAAAGTGTCCCAATACGTTTCAAAAATTTTGCTCCATACTGTACAGTTCAAAAACTTGCAATCATTAATCTGCAAATGACAACCAAATCTTTTACAGTTATATCACTAATAATAGTTTAAGTTTTTTTACTTAATTCATCTCAAATATGGTTTGACCACTAGAATTTCTCGTTTAGTATAATCTCTGTCTTCATGGAAGGGTAAAAACAACTGTAATCACAATAAAATCTTGTGCTCCTAGAAAAAACAGTCAGCATTACAATAAAAGGAGAAAATTACATGAAGCACTTGAACGAATACACAGCAGTTAGATTGCTCATAGCATGCACTGTGAAGGAGACCTTGCAAGTATGCACATCAGTAAAGGTGGTAGAAATTAAGAGGCCAGATTTGAAGTTCATAAATGCACCTGAAGTGATGAAGCTTGGAAGTGAAGAGACTATTGAAATTATGGTGAACAATCCATTGGAAGTAGCTCTTACAGATTGCAAATTGCATATTGATGGTACTTTGATGAAAGAACGAATATCATTGCCGCAAGGGTATGTCGCATTATAGTAATTAAAATTTTGCTTTGCGACATATTTAGGACAAAAGCATGCTATTATTGATATGATAAGGAGATAATGCTTTGATTTTTTTTAAAATTATTGATGCAGCAATCCTTTTTAATCTAGTGACATTCCAGCAAAATCCTCTGCAAAGATTTTGGTTAACTTCTCTCCAAATGTAAGTTAATCGTGTTACTACTTTTTGTTTTTCTTTGCGTGATATGCTTGAAAAAAGTCAAATCCCTAAAGAGTTAAAGTTTTTGCATGAAATACACGTTTTTTTTATAAATGAGAAAGCCCTCATTTTGCCTGAGCCTAATTTTTCTAAACTTTTCCCGAAACTGAGCATGAGATTTTCTTAAAATTTTTTCAACTTTTACTGAATAAACTGCTAAAGTGGTTTACATATCCTTTGCTTATTTTGTATACTCGAAGTTGTATGCTGTCATTAACATTTTAAATGTAATAATGACGTAATATCGAGCCTTGGCCAACAAAGAAACTTAATTTTGGAAACTTAGCCTTGTGATTCTGTTAAGATTTTCTCAAGATTTTGGCCGTTTTAGCCTCATTTTTTCATAAGCCTTTTCCTTATAAAAGACTTGTATCATATTTTTACACAGTTTTAGATTGCTGCAATGTCTGCCAAAAGTCTTGAAACACTTACTGTAACTTATGCTATGGATCAGGAATCTCCAAACTACGGCCCGCGGGCCCGATGCGTCCCTTGAGGCCTACTCATCTGGCCCACAGAGACTTATTTGTCTACGGAAAATAGTAAGGAAATCTACTCGCACCCTGCCTAAATCAACCGCTTGCTTGCAAGTTATCCTAAATATTAACTGAATGAAATTAAATAAATACTTAAAAGCAACATTGCTGTTTTATATCTTTTTCATTTCGACCTCGATTTTGTTATTGGCTCCACCTGCTTGTCAAAAGCTGATGTGGCCCTCGTGCGGAAGGGTGTGAAGACCCCTGCTATAGACGAACTACAGCACCCCCTCCCCCGTAAAACAATGTTGTTTGAAAAGCATATGAATATCACTGAAGAGAGAAGTGATGCCTTTCCAAATAGCTAAGGGCTTTGGCTATCGATTCAATATTATATGAAGGGGGATGGGGTTTAAATTCTCATTTTTGCAGTGAAAACAGGATGAGGGTGGAAAGTTCCTAACACTATATGGGTGTTCCAAGGACTTTTGGCAGATATTGTTGAATTGCACGCTTGCACGCAAGCAAATGTGTGTATTTGTGTACTCGTGTTCAGTTTGACTTTATTAGCTATTTTACAAACTTATGGCCAATTTTACAATTCAAACAGTAGCTCTTGCTGCATGAAATAGTATATGAGTGGCTATATATCTTTATAAACAAAACAGAAAATAAAACGACAATTACGTTTAAATTGGAAATTTTGACTAAAGGAAGTATTTGAAGAGTTATTTCTACAATACAATACATAGTGACAGGACCAATCATAAAATTCATGATTTTTTGTTGATAATGTTCAATGAATTTTGACACCGAAACTTTTCAATAATGATCCTGGTCATTTAATTGGTCCAAAATGAAGAAGACTCCCAAGATGGGAAATTCAACAACAGCCAATCAAAATTGTCCTCTATGTTCACTTTACAAAACACTTGACCACCTCCCAAAACCACCACAGGTACAGGATCATTCTGTTTCAAATTATCCAGGCATTTACATTCTCAGAAAATAAGATTGCAATAAGTGATGTAGTCGTAAGCTGTTAGGAAAATTAACGCAATGGTACAAAGCAATAACAAGGTTCCAAGACTTTGCTTTCGTTGCAAATTACAATGGTAAAGTTCCTGTTTGCATACATACATAGGTACATTACTTGTTTCCTAACGCAGGTTTGATGTTTGGTAGTCTCTTGTTGGCTGATATGGACCTGCAACTTAAAAGTTCTAAGCAAAATAATTGTAAAAATAAATCCTGCTAAAAGTAATTGTAAAAACGACATTGTCTTCTTTTCCTTTTCCTGTGAGGATGCGCCTGAATGCATGCTCTTCTACCTTTGAATGCTTCCTACAACCCTGGTGCAACCATGACTTCAACCATGTGAAAAAGTGCTCGGACAAATAGGTATAGCTTTTCACTCACCTGCAAAGTCTATTGTTTTTAATAGGCCGCAAGGATATTCTCAGCAGATTTCTTCTTGTTTGCGTTCCGTGGCCATACGTGTGAGCAAAAATCAAAAAAGTACACATCATAATAGCCCAACTGACTACTGATAAATTCTGTAATTGGACTTATTCCTGTGTTTACTTCAAGTTTCAAGTCAGCATTTTCAATTTGAAAACAACGACTCCTAGGAAATCCATTGTGTATCAGTACGGCATTCATTTGATCGTACAAGGGTATGCTGTAGTATCTGCAATATTATACTTGTCTCGTACAGGATATCAGAATAGCACCTATTGAGGCTTAAAGACCAATTGTTGCGCTACATTTTGATATAAAAACTTCTATCTTAGCGCTAAGAAATTTTCCAGTATTTTCTGTCTGAAGTTTTGAGAAATTTTCTTCTCCCTTATGAGGTAAGGCAATAAATTTCCATCACAGAGGTGCAATTCACAACGGCTCGTTTGGTTCTAAGAGCATTTTCTTTCAGTTTTTCATAGTTTTTATAGCCTTTCAACACTTAGCGTGTATCAAAGCCATGTTTGTATTTTTCGGATAAGAAAGAAAGTGATGTCTGGAAGCTCTTCATAGGTAACAGGTATCGTCAAGGATTCGTTCTGCCACTTTGTTAATAATGATAAATCCGCTGCTACGTAATATTACCTACGGAGCCGCAGGTTAGCAAATTTCCTTTCCCCATACACGAACTTTTTCGTTTGCAACAAGCTCATAATTACTATGCTCTTGTTGCAATGTTGCTGCTGGTAGCTCTTCCGGAGATAAGCCTCAATAAAGAAGGTCCCAAAAACTAATGAAAATGTTTTATATTATTTTAGACAAGAACTGGTAGAAAGAGTCTCTTGGCAACTTTCAACTCACAGCAGTTGGCTTGTATCAACTCCTCTGTCAAGAAATTCAAAGTTATTCAGTAGACATTTTTCAGAAACTGAATTTCGACTTTATGTACTATTCAAATTCTAATAATTTTTCCCATACATAATTATAGACAAACTATATTGAATATTGAAGCAAAGCAGTAGGAGGCCATTCAACAGCTATAGCATGCAAATTTTAACTGCTTTTAAGTTTTAACTGATTTTAAATTTTAACAAATTTTAACTGACTCACTTTTTCCGGTATTGCCACAAAACTTTACAAAGTAACAACATTGACCTCACTCATACGCAACGCAGCAAAGTTTGTATTTCATAAGTCTCTATAGTCTCCCTATTCACTAAAAATGATTTTAAGCAAATCTATTATAACTGTGAGAAACTTTTGTAATAAGTGCATCAAAAAAATTTGGATTTAAGCCCAAGATTAGTTTTAAATTACTCTACTGCACCAACAGTGTAACTTCAGGGGTGAATTCTAAACATTTTAACAGGGGACTCTCTAGGTGCAATGTCAGAAAGTGGGTGTGGCCCATTTTTAGCAACACCCATATTTTTGAAGATGGAGACATGATAATGTAGTCTAATTGTGATATAATACATAGCCAAAATCTACATGGATCTCAATAGCCATATAGTAGTGAGGAAATTCATCATAGTAATCCCATACAAAACATTGGAAGCAAGGTCAATGCGCTTTGAAAAGCAAGATTGATATAAAATTTTGCGAGGGGGCTGAGCCCCCCTAAATGAGCAACAATTTTTAAAAAGGGGCTCCGCCTCCCTGAGCCCCCCCTAGAAATCACCCCTGCGTAACTTAGCCTGAATAGTAAAGCCATATACACGTTTGTTTGTAAGAAAGATTTTCGGCCACAGTGCTAAAACTTTCTTAACTCTTTCATCAGGCATTCTCAAAAAGTTTTTGAGATTCAACATTTTGCAAATGAACATTAAAGGAAAGTGGAAAGGTTCGATTTACATTTAAAACAATGATAAACATGAAATAAAATTTAGTATGTAATTTCCCCACACTGTGTAAAACGTATCGTTAGCATCACGATGTCATTATGAATATATTATTCACTGTGTTGCATTGATTGCACACAGTTGTTAGCTGTTAAGTGACAAATTTATTGATTAGTACACTGTGTTTCCAGTGCTGTAATATGTACTGATTTAGGAATTTCACTTCAGTTGTGATTCAAATATGATTAAATAAAGACGCAATCTTAAAAGTGTATATGTGTACTTTCTTCATTACATAAACAACAGAAGTTAAGCTGCTATATTTGCTGAGTGTATATATATATATATATATATATATATATATATATATATATATATATATATATATATATATATATATATATATATGCAATTTTTTAAACAGAAAAATCAAAGATGAACACAGTTTGAAAAAAGCCTCATTTAATTAAATATTTACAGCATTATAGCGCTTTGCTGAGTTTTTAGCTTTCGTCCTATAACTGTCTCATTATTTTTTCGTTGCTTTTGTTCTTTTTTTCCATTAATATATTGGATTGATAGTGTAGTGTTGTTATATATTCTAGCGGTAAATATTTACTCTATTCAACTAATGATGGTTTAATGAACAGACCGAAGGACAGTGATTTGAAGAGACATCTGTTGTGTTGGGGGGGGGGGCGCTTTGACCAATTGACCGACTATTGTTACTAAAACAAAAAAAGGTCGCGGAAACTACTGTGGCCAACTCTCTTGCAGCATGGCTGTCTTTTGGCCTACTTTCTTGCGACTTTGATAGTATTGGGGGCGCAACGCCCCCCATGCCCTCATCCGCACATACCTACCGAAGCATGCTTTGCAAACTAAAAAGCATTATCGTGTTTCTTTGTGTACTGGAGAGTATCGAATAATTAGGGGGGTTAGAATATTCTCAAAAATTTAATAAATGGAGGGTTTGAAAGATTGAAAACTGAAAATATTTGAAAGTTTAATAAATTGACAGTCGGAATAATTGGGATGATTCCAATATCATATCATTAGCCTGATGATTCCAACTAAAGTGGGCACGTTCTCCTTTATTAAATGTAATTGATTTTTGTTTTTCGTTCGCGTTTCGGACAAATTATAAATTCACGTCCTCTGACATTTGGAAAATTAATAAATGGGGGTTGGAAAAAGGGCGGGGAGTTGAAAAAATTGTTTAAATTAATGGTCGGGGAGACGATTCTTCGGTACACAAGAGTACTATTTTACATATAAATGCATTTTCATAGGTTTCAAAGTCCAGCATTCGACTTTCTTCACTTTTTGTGAAACCGATAGGGCAAAGCGTAATCTAAACGCATTATTATAGGTCCAACGCACTTAGTCCTATGTCTTGATGAAGCTTGAGCTTTGTATTATCCTCAAGTTGATCTTAAATTTTACTGACTTTTGGCTTCAGTATTCCTATATGCTTTATTCTTATAAGAAAGAGTATATGAACTTTTATATCATATAATGAATATCTGCAGAAGCATAAAGGTATTGGCAGCTGTAGAAATCAATAAACTACCATAATTAAGTACAATAAAGGCTGTTGAAAAAACTAAGAGGCGTTTCCCTTAAATGATACCAGCAGATTTCATATTGAATACTCTATATTTTTGCTGAGATTTGCATGCACATGTGATTGCGCATGAATATCGATTTGAAAAATTCTTCTCAGAAATTGAGATCAATACACACCACGGCGAATCTTCTTCCTTACTGTTTCTATTGGTGTAAGGGCTACTTATCTAAGCTGGAAAATACAAACCTTGAAGATTCAGAGAAAAATAGAACAGTTCATTCTTCCTTTGATACTTGCAACTGTGCATCCTGTTGTGCAAGTCTTGACCCTACTTGCAATTGTAAATTCTGCTGTACAAGTCTTGGCCTAATACCTTACCAGATAAATCATCTTCCATTAAGATGCCTATCAAATATTTTATCTTCTATAGAAGACCAAAAAAGGGAGGTCATTTAGAAATGCAATGGGAGCAATCTAGAGAGGCAACAATGGCTTGCTTTTTGGACATTAATATAATACAACGAAGTAATAAGTAACACTTGACAAAACTATTTAAGTAAAGCTAGTAAAATAAGTAACACATGATTGACAAAGAGAGCTCCAAATATGATTGTAAGAAGTCTAGCTAAAAGATGGAGCAAAATGTCCCAAAGAGCTATTATGGAGTCTTAGTTTCTCGGTTCATTCTGATCGTCTAAAATAGTAGGTGCCAACTCGCACCTGTTGCCCCCTTTCCCACTATCATCCCGGCATCCCTGTTATTCATCTTTTTCATAGTCACTCTAGAATCTGGAAAAGTGTTCAATGTTGATTTCAACCTCTGAGTTTGATTTCAACCTATGACTTTGATTTAAACCTATGACCTTGATTCCAACCTATGACTTTGATTTCAATCGCTGACCTTGATTTCAACCAATGATCTTGATTTCAAAAAGATTGACATTATTGTTTTCCTCCCGCTTGAGATTGTTAAGTGCATATTATTTAAACTGCCTATTTTTACAATTTTTTTCCAAAATGGAGATGTAAAGCCTTCAGCTTTTAGCACAGAACTGATTAGGCCTACAAAAGTCTATACACTACAGAAGTAGCTAACTTCTGAACTGCAGATTATGGCATTTTGTCAAGGCCTTGGTTTTACATAATGAAAATTTAAGGGGCGGTAACGAATACGGAAGTCTTCCCCGTAGTGCTTCCTATATCTCATTGGCTTTTCTTTAATCTCCAACTGCCTTCCAGCTTCATCTCTGAACAATGAAAGCTATAGTGCATCCCACGATACATTTTTAAAAGCTGCGCAGTCAGCTAGATAATGTATTCGCGATAAATGAGCACATTTCATGATTCTACTGAGCAAAAACGATATATCATTGGGGGAGAGGTTTGTCAACTTCTACTTCTCTCAGATTTTGCTTCTAGTTGGTTCTAGGGCTGACACTGTTTGCGCTGAGGAGCGAATTGTGAAAGTCAGGATCACTAGGGTAGTTAAAAGTGGCTTTTACAAGCGTAGTATTATGTGAAAGAGTTTCAAAATAACCAGCAACATTCCACTTTACAGAGTGCAGTAAATACTATTTTATACAGTTTAACAGTGAAGATAGGGTTTGCATGAAAGTGGGTTAAGATTTGTAAAGTGATGTGTTCGTGATGCGGGATTAAGGTTGCAGAACATAACTGCAAGAATTGTCAAGAACAGTCTATTTGATTCATCAGCTGCTCCTTTGTTGCAAAGGTCAGGGTGGCTGCCTGTTGATTGGCTAGTCTATAGAGAGAACTCTAGCATGGTATAAAAATCCTTTAATGGACTGTTCTCACGATTATTTGATGTTTACAATTGGGTCTTACGAAATGTTAAATGCGATCTAGTTATACCTCAAATGAGAACAGCCTATGGACAAAGTTAATTGGTTTTCCCCTGGGCTAATACTAAGTGAAATACAAGGCTCATACTTGATTTTACTCATGGAAAGGTATTTTTAGTATTCAAAGCATTTTAAATTTCTTCACTTTATTTTCTTAAAGTTTTCGTATATATATTTATTGCAAATATGACTCTGTTTTAGCTTTAGTTGCAGGGCTCATTGAAAAGCAATTACTCTAATTGAATTGAGCCCTGGGTAAAGACATTTTAAATAAATGAATGGATAAGAGGTCTGGCCCAGGTGTACTACGGGTATATTTACTATTGCTTCTTACGCTATAGCCTCATTCTGATTTTTCCTTCTTTTCATTCATAATCACCTTTCCCATGTTAGTCATGACAATCCATGACGTTTAATTGCCAAATCTCTTCTGTGCCCATTATGATTCACTTCTCACATTTCACACCCAGGAAAAGCATAGTGATTTTTAGATTAACTTGTTTGAAGTCCTCATAGTTTTACGTAGATAGTTAATAGTCATTTTCTAGATATAAGCTACTACTTAGTTCTTAGTTAGTTAGAGTGATTTAGTGTGTCGTTGCGTACTTGGTGCTTGAGAAATACCTTGTATATGAACTGATTCGAGATAAAGATATAGTTTGTGAAAACTATATCTGATGTGTTTTTTTGGGAGACTCTCACTCTCTGAATAAAGATTCACACAGGAAAGTGGGACTCCTCCAAAAAGCATAAAAGCGTACAAGGGGGGAGGAGGTCCAATATAGACGAATAGTGACCGTACCCTGGAGTACCGGTTGATTGGGGCGAGAATAAATGGAAGGGCTGGAAAGCTTTCTGAAAAGCAAGAAATGGAAGGTTTTGGATAAATAAGTTGCAGGAAAAAATAAGCCACGTATATTTTTATGAGCTACTTGCACATCTGCTTTTATACGCGAAGAAGAAATCTGAAAAAGAGATAAAGAAAAATATTGACTTTCTTAAAAAGGAAGCTCACGCATAAAATTAGTGGTGGTTTTTCACAGCAATTCAGGGGCAAAGAGTTTAATGTGCCGAGTATGTTAGAAGAAACACATGTACTCGACAAATACTTAGGAATACTCATCGATTACACGTGCTTTTCATCAGAAAAAATGCACAAGGAAATTGAGGCTCCAGTAAAAAAGTGATTTTCTTATTAAGAAATCGTGCACTTGGCTTTGCTCCACTATTTTTGCGAATTTCATGCACATTGGCGTTTCTAAGGGGGGGCCAGGAGGGGCCATGGCCCCCAGAAATTTTTTTGGCCCCTTCATTGGCCCCCCACTTTTTAAAAGGTGTTTTGTTAGCTTGTACCACCTACTAAGAAAACACTTTTTGTCAGGTTTCCGAGTTTGATGGTCTGACTTTCTCACAGGATTTGAATGTTTCCCTCCTTCCTGCTACGGAAATTGTTATAATTCTCTATTACTGAATCACTCGCAAACTTACGAAATAGGCTGTGAAATTAACTACTGTTCATCGAAATTTGTGTTCATTCAAGAACTAGTGCCTTTTAATAATGGATAAATTTGTAAGTTTCACAAAGCGAAAAGATGTCACGCCTGAGAATGAGACAAAAGTCAAAAAGGCTAAGGGAGAAAATTTAGAATTAATGGAAAGCCCAAACGACATATCTCAGAGGACAGGAGATACATTATCTAGGCCATTGCTAGAGGCATATCCAAAGCACATTGACGGGAAATCTCATGGCAGATCATTCGTAGCAAGTTGTTATGAGCGCTATAGTTGGATGGAATATTCCCAAGACTTTGATGCTGTGTTTTCCTTTCCCTGTCGACATTTCTGCCCCCCTGGTTACGGTAACACTGAAGAGGCATTTACGAAGACTGGATTTCGTCGCTGGAAGAAAGCACATGGAAAAGATGGTGCAATAACGAAGCACGTCAACTCTCAATGCCATAAAATGTCAATTATGTCGTGGAATGATTATAATAGAAACAAGGCTGCTAAAATATCCGTAGAACAGGTTTTAAATGACAGCTATCGTAAGAAAGTTAATGAAAATCGCCATTATATGAAGACTGTCGGGGAAATAATTCTACTCACAGCAACCCAAAATATTGCACAGAGAGGGCACAGAGAAGGCGACGATGTGAGCAATCCAGGAAATGTAAAGAAGATTCTTCAATTCGCAGCGAAGCATGACCCCGTTATAGCAAACCGAATAAAAAATGGACCAAAGAATGACAAGTACACTTCATCTTCTATACAAAACGAGATGATAGAAACCCTATCCCATATGGTTCTCGGTGGAATAGTGGAGAATGTTCAAAGAGCAAGATTCTTCACAATACAAGCTGACGAAACTAAAGATGTTGGAAAGACTAAGCAATTATTAGTAGTCATAAGATTTTTTGCAGAAGAGTCAAAAACCATCCAGGAATGCTTCCTAACATTCATTCCAATGGAGGCATTAAATGTTGAATCAATAACTAAAGCTATCATGGGCAAACTTGAGCAAATGGGTTTGGATTATAAAGGGTGTCTAGTAGGTATGGGATTTGATGGAGCTAGTGTTATGAGTGGCAAGCTAGGTTGTGTCCAAAAGCTCATAAGAGATAAGTCACCAATGGCTTATTACCTGCATTGCTACGCACATAGACTAAATCTTGTGCTCATCGATACAACTAGAGTTGTACGACAAGCTGATGATTTCTTCTCTTTACTTGAACAATTATACATTTTCATTAGCAATTCTATTGTACATGAAAATTTTGTGAAGCTGCAAAAGGAAATGCACCCTGGAGAGAAAATATGAGAGCTCCAAAGCCTTAGCGAGACAAGGTGGTGGGGAAGAGCAACGTCTTGCAAGAATGTATTAATTCGTTTTGAATGCATCATAAGACTTGTGCGACAGGTCTCAAGCATAGATGAAGGCGCATGTGCAACTACTGCCAGGGGTCTCTTCGCTCAGATGAATTATAACTTCTTACAGTTGCTACATTTATTCACTGACATTTATTCAGTGAATAAAGTCTCTGAGCAACTTCAAGATCCTCGCTTGGATTTGGCAAAGGCTTGTCGACTCATTTCTACCCTTCAACAGGAGTTGGAATGCAGAAGAAACGTAGATATGATAAATTACAACGAGGAAGTTGAATCGTTATGCAGAAAATGTGGCTTATACTACGAAGAGAAAGAGCGTCGATCTCAAAGACCATCAGATGACTTGAGTGATTACTTTGTGACAGATGCCATTGGAAAGTCAGCCGGGGCGAATTCAGACAAGCCACTCCATGGCGATGCTTTTATTCAAATACTGGATTGCATGTTGTCTGAGCTTGATAGAAGATATTCCAGCGATGCAAGGGTGATTATGCAAGGAGTTTCAGCACTTTCACCAACGTCTGAGGGCTTTTTGGATCATTCAGCATTGAAGGAAATTGCATTAAGATATGGCATCTGTCATGATGGATTGATTCATGAAATTCCTTTGGTAAAGAGGCTAGTTAGCAACGACTGCATAACTGTTTTAGAATTCTTCACACAGCTTTGGCCCGACAAACAGGCATTTGATTGTCTTTATAATTTATTGCTGATTTCAGTTACATTGCCTGTTACCACTGCATCATGTGAAGGAAGTGTCTCGAAAATGAAACTTGTTAAAACGTATTTGAGAAACTCAATGTGCCACGAGCGCTTGAGTCATTTGGCTCTTCTATCAATAGAATCAACTCGCACTGAATCAATAGACCTAGATCAGTTTTTTGACGAGTTTGACTTACGACATGACAATCGCCGTATTAAACTACACTAAAATAGATTTGACCCTAAGGACCATTGAGACAATCTTTGAAGAATTTTTTACGCTACTACATAATTTTTTCTGTTGGTAACTAACAATTTTTGTATTTTTTCCAGTTGTAGCATTTTTATAGGACTGACATCCTCCAATGGGCTGTATTTTCTGAATTGTTACATTTTAGGTTCATGTAGGGAAAACTATAATAATTCAGATATATGTTTACTGGCCCCCCCAGATTTCACTGGCTAGAATCGCCCCTGTTCATGCAGTAGCGGATGTTAAAGAGAGAAATGGGACAAGGAACCTTTCTCCCCTTAATATCCGCTACTGTATGAAATTCTTGACAATTCCAGTAACTGGGAGCTAGAATAACCGTGGGGTTGGGAAAATTTCAAAAACTAGCAATCGAGGGAGGACGATTATTTAGTGCCACTGATCAGTGTTTATTACTCAGAAGCTCCATCTTCGAGAGTATGAACTTCTATTGGCTCTGGATCGGTTTTTGGCGGGCTTTTGTAAGATTACGAACTCGAGGCTACCAAAATTTATATGGCGGAAACATTTAGCGAAGCTGTAAAAAATGTGCTCCATAGTTTGTCTAAGCTTTTA
The DNA here is from genome assembly GCA_018155075.1 of Cassiopea andromeda. NCBI lineage: Eukaryota > Metazoa > Cnidaria > Scyphozoa > Rhizostomeae > Cassiopeidae > Cassiopea > Cassiopea andromeda. Next base: position 298,003 of record WIPJ01001171.1, on the reverse strand, counting down.
GAGAGAAACAAAAAGCAAGCAAACGAAAGAAAGCTATGTACTTGGTCATATGTATCAACTACACTAGTGTCACTTCTACGCAACTATCCTACTGGTCTCACGACACCAGTGATATTGTCAGAACTGTTGGTAGCCTTATCCTTGCCATACAATGTTAGAGAGGAATGCACTTCCAGTGGTTCTTCAGATGAACACGAGAAGGTTAAAAAAGTTTATATATCCGAGCTAAATCTCACGAAGCAGGTTGAATTATCCTGGTACATAGAATGCTATGTTGACCTTGCTAGTAAACACAACACTGCAGGTGAAACAAGGGTTGTCAGGTTAGTAGATAGGGAACATGGCAACAGTGCATGTGGTGAGAAAATTCTTGCAATGGAAATGTATCTACACCAAAAAGCATGCTACATGGAACAATATATTTGCAAATATCCGTTAAGAATGACGAATCTCCGTATTCATCAGGTTGGTGAACGTGAAATATATCGCTTGCTTCCAACAGAGTTTGTTGTGCCTGTGCTTGATGCAGTCAATGACAGGGAGTTTATCAGCGAAAGTTTTGGCAGTTTGGAAGGAATTTTGGATGAAGATGCATTTCCTCACTATACAAGAAATGTTTTTGTTACGATAACAGAAATTGGAGCCGTAGAAACAATATACAACCCGTTTGGAGATGATGCCATAAAGATAGTAATGTATCTCATTGATTCAAACTTCGTTGAGATAAATCTTGTTCTTTGGGATGAGGCAGTAGCTTTTGAAAGATTAATGAATGTGGGTGATTCATTGTGCATTGAAGATCCCTTTTTTGTAAAGCATGAAGAAGATGCTCATTTAGAATATGGCCCAGCAACTGTTTTCTTTTCCATTCCTGCCAAAAATGACCAAGCAGCAGCATCATTAGAGCCAAAATATACCCAAAGGAGCTGCAACCAAAGGGTAGTAAATGGAAAGTTAGATTTTAGTATGTACCCTTACCAAGTTGCATCAACTGATGTGGTAAAAGACTGTATTAATATCAACTTTACTGGAGTTGTCAAAAACATTTCATATAGAGACTGCAGTGAAAAGCAGGGTGTCAAATTTTTGATAGAAGTTTTTGATGACTTTGGTGTTCTTGAAGTTCAGGTTTATGACAGCTCTCTATCTTTATATGAGAGAATTCATCCTGGCCACATGGTGCTCCTTGAAAATATGGAAACTGATGGTAAAGTAATATCTTTACTCACCTTATTTGATGAATATTGAAGATTCAATGAGAGTATGCTACAGATTTCTGTTTAGTAAATGTAAATACTTTCTTCTTGTTTAATTTGATGACCATATGAAATAAAAATATTTTTCTCTTATACATATACAAGCTCTTTTTATAGACAATTCCATTGTTTCAGTTGGTTCATGCTTAAATTTTGTATCCCATTAGTGCACTCATGCCACACAATAAGCATCATTTAGTTTATAGAGCAGGAGTATTGAAGCTAGGGGAGGGAGTGGTGATACTGGACCCCACATTTTGCACAGGCTAGTATTTTTCACCATTTTTACGCTTTGCAGAAGAAGGTACCACAACAGGGTTTATTTTCCAAGAGCTTTGAAAGTGATGCTGTAACCAACACAGATAAGCAAATTCTGAGCTCATACCAATCTTGGTGACCAGCCCCCTCCACTTTTGGTGTTGTTTTGATGCCCCTGTACAGTACACATTTAATTGTTTCTTGAAAGCTAGACTGTCATAGTACTTATCTTCAAATTTATACAGAAGCAGCACTTTCCTGCATCTACTTGAAGGTTAGATGTTTTTCAGAGCCTCTGCAATTGTTTTGCCTTTAACTAAATTGTTATTTTTTGTAGAGTGTTCACATTGCACCCTCAAAACATCAAACTTGGGTAGATTGTCAATCATACCTGCTTTGAAGGGATATGTAGCTTCTCCCTGTTTATATACTATTTCCAGTGGAAAACAACTAACACAGAATGGGACCTATTTTATTGTTGGTAAAATTATTGGATATCAGCCATTCAATAGAGAGTTCATTAGAAGAATTCATTTAACATGTTTGAAGACAGTTAAGCAAAGTAAGGAAGGCCAATTTTTCTGCACACATTGCAAAACTGAAAATCTTATGGAAGCTTCTTTTGGGGAGCATGAAGTAAGTTTTTGATAAAATATTTCTTATTTCTCACTGGTTTGTGTATTTTTTGTGAATGTTTAATGCTCTATGCTATAGTACCTTTCATATGGGTAGTAGAGCTAGAAGAAGGAGACTTGAGGGGACCTATTTTTTGAACCATAAGATTTTGCATGTAGACAAATGAGGACACAACATTCCACCTGGAATGTTTAGCAGCCCCCATTTTAAAATTTGCTCATCATCCAGCCAAAGGTGCTATTGCTGGAGTTCAATCAAATGAAAAATTTTTAGGAGTTAATTTTCAATTTTTTATCTGTGTTCGTAGGTGCACATAAGAGTGCATTTGTGTTCAGAGGTGCACCAAACTCTTTGTCCAGTGCTTTGAGTGGTACAGAAGTAAATCGATAGTTAAGGAAGGCTCTTGCTGATAACTAAGGGGGGGGGGCTCTTCTTTTATGTATCTTTATAAGAATCTTTGAAGTTAGCCCATGCAGTTATATAAGAAAACGATTATGTCATCCAGTAAACAAAGTATTTTTAATACCCTCTATCATGTTAACTAACAATTTCTCAACAGCCTTTTAAATCTAAAATAGCCTTCTGCAGCAGAATAATGAGCTATATATGCTCTTATTTGCAAACAATTTACAGAGTTAGGTTGGGGGAGCTGCATCCCCTCTTCTACACCATTGAGTGCTTCCCTTCACCCCCTCAATCAACATATAATGTGCGTATCATTGGTAATGCCCCCAAATGAAAAATGTGCCATGATTTTGCCAATCAAATTAACTGTCAATGAAATACTCAGATAGACCTCTGGTCCCCCAAGGCGACCACGTAGGTAGGTTTTTGTCCCTCCAGGACTATGCCTACAGGCACATGTTTGGCCCCTCCATGGATTTATGATACTATAGAGTACCAAAAGATAAGAAGGGCTTGGAAATATGAAGTGGTTGGAAAATTTAATGCATGAGCACCTTCTACCAAATGCTTTGCAATCTACACACTTTTTGCTTATTCATGCAATTTGTCCTCTGAGATTAAATTCATTTGCAATCATGAAGGTCTCGACATTACTAATTGCGATGGTTAGAAAAATTACAGGAGCTTGGAAAAACATAAAAGCTAGTGATGGGGGAGAGGTGATTATTTGGTAGTCAAGGGCAAGAGTGGCGCCAGAAGTTTTCCGATAGAGGGCTGACTCTTTCCGTGAGGGGGCTGAAATACGGTTCGTATTGCAGCCCCCTAATGTATAATAACGGAAAAAATCTCCGAGAAAGTAGTGTTCAGCTTCCGACGGAGGGGCTAGCATACTCCGACGGGGAAGCAATAGCCCCCCTACCCCTCCCCTAGCGCAACAATTGATCAAGGGTGTATGCAGCTGCTAATTCATGTAGTGTCCATGCTCAACTATGCCTTTTGAATTTTCACTCTTTTTATAAGAATTAAGTATTTAAGAATATTGATGCGAACAATTGCTGAAAAATAAGATTGATTTAAGAATAGTACGAGGCTCAAGCTTCATCAAGGCACAAGAATTTTTTTTAATATCCTAGTTATAATACTGCTTTCAGATGTCTTTTGCACGATCGATTCAACATATTAACTCTTGCTAGTAAGTTTATGATGTAGTAGAACATCAAAAGAGATTATAATGTATACATTAAAGTTTTAGGCGAGGTCGTACCTTTGGTATGTCAGATTAATTTAACAATAATTCTAGGCTCAAAATCAGAAAAGTTTAAGAATATTGAGGCTCTTCAAAAGTTAGGAATGCTAATCAAAATGAGTGTATATTTTGTCATCATTCTTAACTTTAGAAATTAATTAGTTACTTGAACTGTTATTGACTTCTTTCAAACATGGAATTATTTACTTATATACCTAACAGGTAATGAAGAATTTACCATTGTTCTGGAAATGGAGATATGATTTTGGTATCTCGTTGGAACTTAAAGACCTTGATGACGTGCGCTTTGACACTACAGATGAGGTCTGTGAGGAGCTGGTCAAACTCTCCGCTCATGAATTCTCCAAATATGGTAGAAAATTGAGAAATTCCATGGTCCTCGGGTCGATTGGTAAGACCTGTGTGTTTTGTGTAACTCTATTTGGACATATACGACGCATAGATGCATTTGAGTTTGCATCTGAGAGATTCTTAGAAAATTTGAAATTGCCTTAAAGACGATAACTTGCACCTAACTTGACATGCATTTGTTGTAATATTCGAAGTTTATGAAATCTTCATAACCGTTTAAAATTACGAGTGAAGATTGAATATCACAGGAGAATTTGCGAATGAAAGTAACGATATTACGTTTAAATCGTACTTAATATTGTTTTACCTAGTGTGGCACCAGTTACTGAGTCTTGGTGGAACACTTACAGCATTTGTTTTTTATGGATTTTATAAGTTACAGAGAAATTTAATCACTTTCGATTCCATGAAAAAAATTTTTAAGTGTTTTGGGGTAGTAAAGAATGCAAATCTTCCCTTAACAAACATTGTATATATTTTTGTTTTACTTGAGTTTTAAGTGTACCCAAGGCGGTTAGTGACTTTCCAACGTTCTATGACGATTCCTTCTTTACAAAAGTATAGTTGGCATAAATGCTGGGTGCTTCCTTAGCATTGGAGGAAGAAGGCGAATTTTCTCAGTTCTAGTTTTCACCGAGCAAATTTCTTTGTGAATGCCAAATTTATAAAAATGCCTAATTTTAGTGTTCTTCACCTTTTATTTTGAGCCTTAGTTTATTGTTAAATCCTTGAACGACAAAATGTGTGTTTTGCTCTGAAGTCAATGGAAAAAATTTTGATCTTTGCTAATGTGCCTCCACATAGAAACAAGTAAAAATAGGCCAGAAGAATAAATTTGGTGTTTACAGTAGAACACTTAATCTAGAAAAGCACTAGAAAAAGCTTTAGCTTTGCATTGTTATTATATTATTCTTAAATTTCAGAGATTTCGAGTCTTAAAATTGTAGTGACTATATTGAAGTTAAGTATCTGGTTATATGTTACCAGATACTTTCAAATTAAATGCTTAAGATAATGTTTCAAGGTATTATTTCAAAGATTCTTTGCGTTATTATACAGGACTAGTGGATCCTGCCAGTTTCTTGATATTTAGCACATGCTCAATTCATTTTATACATCTGAATATATGAGAAGTATCCCATATCATTTTACCAGCACGTTCGTTTGAGGAAAATGAGCCTACATTTGCTGGATTTTGTAATTGCTCCATGCAAAGAGGGAATATTTAGTATATTTTAAGTACTACATGCTCCGGAGGGATATAAGTAAAAGTAAAGGTAGTTGAGTGCCTGTTAGAGAGGACACTTATCCTGAGCCATCGGCATGTGAGGTAGGGTGTCCAGTTCCTTTCCTCGCCGGCTTTATCTCTCTAGTGTTCCCACTAGGTACCCATTTGCTGCTGGGTGAGCGCACGTTCAGTCAGGGCATCGGGTCGGGCTCTAACCGTATACCTTCCGCATGGAAGGCATGCGCTCTAACCACTATGCTACCTCGCTCACCCTGAGAGATATACAGTACCGTGAACTCGAATGAGCCCCTGGAGGTTTATTTGCAAAAATAAATTTTTGGTTGGGGGGCTTATTTCAAACTTTGGTAACTTCCTCAAAAGTTGACATAAAAAACGACATAAATTTTCTTCAACAACTAATTTTAAAAGCTGCAAAAAGGCTATTTCGAAATCAAAATTGTTAAGTCAGTAACCATCTCCTCCTGAAAGTCATCTATTGTCCTTTGGGCCTTTCTTGAAATAAGATATTATTCTGCAATTACTCTTCCCTCGAATAAGGCCCCATGGGAGCTCATTCAATGGGGGCTTATTTGCAAGACTGAGTTTCTAAGTGGGAGCTAATTTGAGGGGGCTTATTTGGAAGTGGGCGCTTATTTGAGGATTTGCAGTATACTCCGGATATTAAAGAAGAAATCCGGATCAAGCGGAAATAAACAGGAGGGTAAATTCTTGAACCATAAAATGAAGTAGGGGTTAAAATAATGTAAGCACATCTTTAAAGTTATAAAACTGAGACATTGCGTATGACTTGAGGTAGCATTTTCGATACTTTTGTTCATTGTTAGAAATTGAGTTGTAACAAAGGTAGTATAAATTTAATGAAGCCCTTCACTACACACTTTCCCACAAAAGCAACAGCCAATTAGTGAAATAGTTATAGAAAAATCCGTTAGGTATGTGTTTTCTGTCTCCTTGCCCTCACAAGAGGCTTTTTCGTGATATTGTTTTTAATATTTTGAGAATTCCACGCATTTTGAAAATGAATATTTGACGGAAAATCTGAACAAAGCGTAGTTAAAGTAAAGTAAAGGTATTCCCGTATACTTTCGTACGTAGGGGAGTGCTTGTTAGAGAGGACACTTATCCTGAGCCACCGGCATGTGAAGTAGCGTGGCTTGTTCCTTTCCTCACCACCTTTATCTCCCCAGTGTTGCGGCCAGGTTAGCTCTCCAAAAATCCGTAATAAGCAGTATAATTCGTAAAATTGTGGGAGTATAGAAAAAAATCTGGATTATTTTCAGTATACGGCATATCAATATATTATTGCAGGGAATAGAAAATGCAATGCTTCTTCCATAATTGAAGCAAGTGTAATTAACAGACGAAAGTTCTTTCTTGCTGTCAAGAAGAAAGTCTCCAAAAAGGCCTGCCTCTCAGTACAATTATGCCTACAAGGCTGAATTACACGTTTTGTTATAAGAGGGTCATCAATACCATCGAGAGGGGGGTAGCCGGGGTAAAACTCCGGGGTCCGGGCCTCCAGGGGGCCCGTGAAAATTTTGCTCTTGCAATATAATATTCAAAAAGCCGTTTGTTGGCTTTTTGAACTATACATTAACATGGAGCAATTTGAAGATTGCATTATGGAATACCAATGCTTTTATAAGAGTTTGAATTGATTTGCATTTGTTGTAGCCCCCTCTTGCCCCTGTTTTGCTACTCCTACGCAGGGGCCCGTGCTATTTATAGCCCCAGGGCCCGAGCTGGCTCTCGAAGGGCCTGGAGAGGGTGATCTAAAAGAAGCATCTGGGGAAGCAGGGGGAGCGAAACTGCCTTAGTTGGAATGCAATAGAATCTTTTTTAGACATTGATTTGATACAACTGAGATCAAATAAGCTATATAAATAAGCAAAATATGATTGGAAGAGAGCGCTATTTGTATAACTGTGTGAAATATAGGCCCTGCTAAAGGATAGAACGAAAGTGTAGCAGAGGTTTCTTGGGTCCCAAAGAGGTGCTTATGAAATTCGGTGCCCTCTTCCTCCTGTTGGCCCCCTTGATCTACCATCGTAGACCCCTTGCCTTACTGTTATACATGCGATGTTCATTTTTGTTCAACAGTTTATCTATCTAGCTACCCTTTACAGTTCTTTACAATTGATGCACAAAGCATCAGAACTAAAATTTGTCGGGTCAAGACAGCATTTCTTATAAGCGTTTGATCAACAAGGTTACTAGAATTTGATTGATTTCAACTCTTACATGCTCAATATCCCAGCTACACGTGTTTGTTATAAGAAAGTGGTTTAGGCAGTACTCAGCTGCTCAAAAAGTTAAGAAAGTTCAGGATGCTTGAGACTTGAAAGTTTTTAGTATTTATGTATTTATAATTCGATTTATCTGTGTACAAAATGTCAGGATGCACCGTTGGCTACTCTCTAACAGTTCAACTTCTGTTATTTACTAAGGTTTATCATCATTTCAACCGTACATGGAGCTTTTTCATTTTTTCATTAATGTGCATGCACAAAACATTGGAAACTGGAACAGTGAAAATGTGAGGAAAGTTGCAGTACTGAGTGAAAGAAACTGTCTTGTAAAACAACGTGTAAGCATCAATTTGTCAAAATCATATGTGTCTACGTAGTGGGAAGCACGTTCCTAAATGAACCAATTGACTATCTGCATATTGTTATCAACTTCAAAGAACTTACAAGTTACAATACATCTGCGTCAGTTTTATGAATAACGCAATTATGATATCACGAAGGCAATTTTGACTTTAGTTTTAGTCATAAAACATGACGCAAGTATATTGTAACGCTTAAGTGCTTTTGAAGATATACAGTTAGCAAAAACATAATCTAATTACAAGATACAGTTACTAATAGGGCAAGTCTCTTATTAAAAGATACTGTCCACTGATTTCGGTGTCTGATACTATATCCAAGATAAGCAAGATAAGATAATGCCCACCACTGGTTTTGAGAAAGCATCGTCTACTTGTAGTTTGCGATTGCTTCCTGACCATTCATAGGCTCGTTTTTGATGAAATTTCTACCGTTGAGTCTGAGAACTAACTACTCGTTGTTTCATAAGTGACATGTCCAATCTCTGCCAAGTTTCTTGGGTCACTAATAAATTAATGCAGGATTTCTGATGAATATAATTTACTTATCTATGTCAAACGATTGAATGCCGCTGCCCCCTAAAAATAATGTTGAATTAAGCGTTTATTTGCCAGAGAAGGGTCTGCAGGCATAGCGACTTTTTATATACCTGTCAACACTGTATATAACAACATTGTTTTGAGGGGGAGAGGGAGATACTACTAAATGAGCAGCAGAAATAATGCAAGTGTTCCAAGACTTTTTGCAAAGATAGTCTCTAAGAAACATTAGGCTGAAAATAAATTAAGAAATTAAGAAATTTTCGTATAATTACTTGACAAGACTGTTTTACTAGTAAATTTGCTATCAATTTAGCAAGGAATTAGAAGCAACATCATTTCATGCCTCATAAAACCTGAAAATCTATTTTCTTGCTTCACAGCTGCCTAGTCTGGGTTGTTATTATCACTGGAAGTCTTGAGAATTTAAACAACTGTTCAGAAACATTTAAGGCTCGATCTAACGAAGTATGAAGAAACAGCCAGGCTGAAGACAGAAAGTTTATTTTTTATAGAAAAACGTGTAGCTGCAGTCTTTTCAATGAGGTAAAATGACGTCAGCAAACACACCTGTTTTAGTTAGGTTTTCTGCTCAACCAAATTGAATCAACGTTGAATAAACAACCTACTGGCACCAAACTCAAAATCGTACACGTGCTGCATTACACATTTTCCAAGTGAGGTGGCTCTGGTTAGGGAAGTTGTGACGTTAATATACCTACACGTTTTAATTTCGTAAGAAGCTAGTTCATAAGCAACCTAGAACTAGACTGCCTAAAATTCAAGAAATTTTTAGAACTTTTGTAAATCCCCACTTTGGGCGCCATATTGTGTAAATCCTTACGTTCGACTGCAAAGGCAGAAAGACACCTACATTCATCAACAAATATACATAACTATGTCAATGCGTTTTATAATTTGTTGAACTCTTTTATAATCTGCCCCTCAAGGAAAGAACTGCGAGACTTAAGACAAATAACACATCGAAATCGTATCCTGATTCAACGTAAAGCTGAGCCAAGACAATGTGTACATGACATTGCTTTAGAACTTAACTCGCACTGACGCATTTTGTTTGCTATAGTACAAATAATTTGCTACATTCACATTCTACGTATGCTTGCACAGCAATTTAGTTTGTCAAATTAAGAAAGGTTTAAGAAACTTTCAGAATTTAAATGTGGCCAAAAGTAAAAAACTTTTAGTACTAGGCCTTTAGCTAGGAATCTTATTAAAAAGTGTACAGTCTCGGTAAAGTTATCTTCGTTTAGATAAGCTTCTTTATGTGTTGGTAGCCTCAACTCTTTCGGTAAATGCGGCAGTGAGGCTAACTTTTCAAAAAGTGGGGCTCACATTAGAATTTTTAAGATCTCGTCCTATAGAGTAGTGTAAATTTCCAATTCATCCTTCGATATTCCATTGGACCAAATTTGTGCCATTTGGTAATACCCTTCTAATATCTAGAAGAAATATTAACTTCAGTTTCCCAGTCCTGGACATTGTAGAAAAATTAGGGAAGCATTCCCAAGAACGTGGCACTCAAAGGGATCTGCGCTCCCAATACTTGCAATGAATTTAGCACGGGGGCGCCTCATTGCCCCCGGGGCCACAAACTCCAGAACAAGGATCCTTATCTCTCGCTCTTTGCTATAATCCTGAACGTGAAGTCCGTAAGATAGGCTTAAACTGCAAAAGAAACTCTATTTTAGAAGCGCAAGTTATTGAAGACTGACCCATTAATAAATGTCCGTCAGTAAATGCCAGTTTTGAATCCCCCCCTTCAGTTTGCTGTCTTTCACTACACCTCTGATCTGGAGTAAACTGACCTTTGTCTTTCTCATACAACTGTGTTATTTTAATATGATTTTCTGAATAAACTCATTAGCATCTTTTCGATCGAGTAGTTAGATTGCCTGAAAATAATTATGAGTTTGAGAAGAGCAAACATACAAAATAAAAGGTCATTATGGGAAAATGTCAGGAATTTAGAGCGCGTCCACAAAATAAAGCGCGCCATATAATTTGACCTCGCCCCCTGGAGCTGGTTGTTGGTTTAGAATTTGATTCAGAAAAGATATGGGATAGAAAGAGATTAGCTTCAAGCTCTTTGTGCTTCATATTTGCTCGTTCTGGCGAGGAACCACAAACGACTTTAATGCTACCATTTGTCGCATCCGGCATACAAATGAAGTGAGAAATCTAGCGTTTCACCGAAGAAAAGCTGTTAGGCCCAGGTTGTCGCGGTAATGGCGAGATGGGATGCAAAGAATCTGGAGATAAGAACACGGTCTGTTGAACAGGCTCTTGTTCCATTGGTTGCACAGGTAAGGTGTTCTTGAATTATAGAATAAGCCCTTTTCTCTGATTTGAAATGACTTTGCGTAATCATTCACTTTTGAAATTTGTCTGCTGTGATTACGTTGGCAGAGAAGGAAGGCAGCACTACTGGCAGGCATCTTGATTTCGCATTTTCACCAGCTGTTTAAAGTGATGTCAGGGGTTTGCATTCCTACAGTATTTGAAAAGCTGTTGTGGAAACAAGAGGACCTCAATTGACCTTTCCTGTCCTCGGTCGGTTCTGACTTTATCTCCCATGTATTGTTACTATAGCAATGCTTGGGCATTTCTGGAAATAATATTGTTTGCATGTTCTGTAGCAGATATGCACAAGCCCCTCTCCCATCACTGCCTATTACCCAACACACGCATACACACGTACGGGTGACACGTGCACGTTAACACTACAAGCACATTCGTCTTCGTAGTCTTTTCTTGTTTTGTTTACTATTCTTAGTAATTCTCCAGCTCTTGGTTTTGTACTAGGATTTTGGCAGCATCATATATATCTACTTATTACTAAGTAGAAATTTATGATATTATTTCTATTTTGATATAACCCATATGAATAATTACAGATTCAAGTACCATATGTCCCCAAACCCTAAAACAGGGGCCGACTAGCCGGTTGGGCCTTTCAGGTGAATGCCCAAAGGGCTGGCTGCATGAAGTGGAGAGAACTTTAAATTCTGTGTATGGAAAACTTCACAATGTATATATGAAACAACTGACAGTAGAACTGTGGAGTAAACAGAAAGTTGCAGCCTTTTCTAGAATTCATGGGCTGGTTTAGTCTCACTGTGCCCTGGCTGAAAAATTTTTCCAGTCCACCCCTGTCCTAAAAGTATTGCATTGTTGCATTGTTCAGTGAACTGAACTGAGGGGAGACAACCAAGGAATTACCAAATTCCATAGTAAGCCACAATGGGTTTACTCTTTGTATTGAAGCATTTTAGAAGGGAGCTTCTTGGAAAGGAGTATTGACTTTTTCTCTAAAGGGCTGCTTAAGGAAGGGGAGAGCTTCCCTTATGAGGGAAGTTTGTTACTGAACTCACAGTACTATCTTTGTGTGGTTTTAGGTCATTGTCTGTCACTTGCTTCATTTAACTTTCATCGGCTCTTTATTGCAGATCACAACACTTGTCAATATACGAGAAAAAGTTAAGCTTACTGACAAAAGTAGGAACATTCTGAAAAATGCTGGAGTAAACATACAGAAAGCAATTGACACATTTTCAAATGTAGGGCAAGCAATTGCAGCTGAGAATGATGAAATTGCAAATGAAATGCAGGACACTTGTGCTGAAGCATTGAATAGTGGGAAAACTTTCCTAGAATTGACCGATGTAAATGAGAATTTATCACTTGATAAAGCTGCCCTTGTACAGGTGTCTAGAGTTCTGCTGGGCTCAATCACTAGAAGTTTATTACTTGCTGATGTTGTGGCTGTAAAGAAGCTCATCAAAGCTGCTGAAAAGGTTAGGATGTCATATATCTTTTGTTGTGTCTTTGGAAAGTTTTTGTTTACCCCAAATACACAGAGGAATTTGAGAAATTCAGAATGCAATAAATCAAGAGCATTTTGTGTTTTTTGTAAAGAAGCTTGTCAAAGCTTCTATAGAGGTTTAGCACTCAGTTTTGAAAGTTTTGTTTGGTCTCAGATGTATTGAGGCATTTTGAGCAAACCAGAAAGGAATAAAGCAAGATTATTTTCTGTATATGAATGGTAAAGTTATTATGAGGCTATACTAGCCAAATATATTGCATTGCATAGATATTTTCTTTGCTCATGCTGTTTACTGTGGATTGCAGTTTGCTGTCTTTATAGGACCCACAGCTGACAACAGCACCATAAGGTTGAGGTTGTGTCTGCACTATTGCATTTTCATATTAGAATGCATACACTTAGATGTATGAAGATGCTTAAGTGTGGATGCTACTGGAAGTGGCCATCCTGTGGTGTTGAATATACTAGCGATTGTCCTTTATTTGTTATATTATCTCTATTGTTGTATGTTTTGTTATTTCTACAAATTTTTGGAATGCTGTAAAATGGCTTGGCCTATTTATTGCAAGTGCTAGTTATATTTCAGCTAATAATTTAAATTAGTAATAAAGGAAGCATTCAAAACTGAGGTAAATACATTTGGGGGAATCCTCCCCAAGAAACAAGAAGGGCAATTCTGTAATCTACAAAGGGAAGCTTTAGCTAAACACTTGTGAAAGTCAGTGGTACATGGGGCACATGCCCCCCTGGTCCCTACAGCACATTCCAAACTACAGTGAGAGTACCATCTGGCACATGTGCCTGTCTCTGCTTATGCAGTAGCTCTGAATCATTTACTGCTGAGCAATAATGCAGAATCTGCTCATTCAACTATTGCATGTTTGGTTGGACTTTAGCTAGCCAGTGATCTCTGTTTGAGTAGCTGTTTCAATGGTAGTGCCAGAGGAGGGCTTGGGGACTATAGCCCACATTGAAACTTACAAGCCCTCAATCAGAAGGTGAAAAACTATTCTCTTGGAGATTTTTGGCATTTATAGTACCCTGAAAGCTGTATTTTAGCCCCTTCGTTGGATGAGCCAGCCCCCTGTTCAAAAGTTCCTGGTGCCACCCCAGAATCGTTGCTAATGTTGTAATTTTTGCATGTGTTGACTTGGATTCTGTGCAGAGATATGGCTAGATACTTTTCTTTGGAGGGGGTGATTAGGACTAAGAAAAGGATCATAGACAACATTATGATCAATGGGATGATAAACCTCCTGCAGCATGACCGGCTTTCTTGCTGTTTCATGCATCAGAAGCATCACAACCTCCATTTACCCCATAAGAATATCATTAGTTCTAGGTATGGACTCTATTCTAACTCTATAGTGTTTTGACCAGATCCTCAATCATTGCTTTCAGGATTGAGAAAAGATGACACTAAGAATTGCATATGATGTTGCTTATTTTAAGGAAAAGTTGTATAAGTTCAAGTCCTTTTTGTGAAATATCTAACAAGTAAATTCTATCACAGGTGGATGAAAAACTGAAAGAGCTGGAAAATGTGAGAATATTCACTGACTTCGTTCACTCATTCACTCAGTTTGGTGCTGACATGGTTGAACTTGCTCATGTGTCTGGTGATCGTCAAAATGTAAGTGTTTATACAATAGTAGATTGTTATTTATGGCAGGTAATGAGTGCTTGGAGTGATGCCCCAGTGGTAGAGTGTCTGCCTCACAACCGGTAGGTCGTGGGTTCGAGCCCCAGCCGAGTCATACCAAAGACTTTAACAATGGTACTCACTGCCTTCTCGTCTGGCGCTTGACATATGAGAATGGAGTGGGAAAGTTAAACTCACGGAGCTGCCAGTGGACCAGCCCCCACTGTAGCTTTCACTGCATTCACAGATGCATGGCCTAGGGCTATAGAAACTGAGATAGGTGCTGCCCTATGCGCCATTGGGCACGGGAAAGGACTTTGAAAATAAAAACGAGTGCTTACTTATGGCAGTTCGTTCAGTTGAGTTATATAAAAAGATTCGGAGGAATTCACAACAGGCGTAAGAGCTAATGTTAGCGAAGTTTACAGTACCAAGTTAGTGGAGGAGGAATGCATAGATGCATCATGATCTTGAGAATCAAAGGTGGAACCAGGAATTGCCCAACAATGGAGCTACCTCTTCCTATGAGAGGGCTAAAATGTGGCTGAAAGGGTACTATACATGGAAAAAATCTCCATAGAAATAGTTTATCACCTTCCAACGGGGGGTTGGCATGTTTTGATGGGGTAGGGGGTTATAGCTCCCTGGCCCTCCCCTAGTGCAACCCCTGTTGAGGATGACTTTCAGGATAAGAATGTTAATGCATCTCCTTCTTTGTCTCTGTCCTCATGACAAATTAATAACTGTGGTTTTTCACCTTTCTTTAGGACCTCAAAGATGACAAGCAAAGAGCAGAAATGTGTGCAGCTAGGGCAGTCTTAGAAAAATCAACAATGATGCTTCTTACTTCTTGCAAGGTATGAAGGCACAAATTACATGTAATGGCCACTGAGTATGACAATAATAATGCTCCTAGTAGAATCATTTTCAAAGTGTTGTAGTGTTTTGTTATTGATGTTGTATTATCAAAAGTTCATAGAAAAGCACAGATTTTAAAGTGAATTGCAACTGCCAGAGCATGATGTTAATACAATAAAAAGTATTCCAGTGAGACAAAATGTGTGAATTTCAGTTGATAATAACATACACATTTGCAAAAGTCTTGTCTTTCCCATTTGGTGCTAAAAATATGTTTCAAGACCCTTAGAGTGTAATTAAGTTGCTCTATATATCTAGTGGTGTTTAGTGTGATTAATTTTAATTGAGGATAATGGTGGAGTTTGTCAAAACATGAAGGGTCAGCTAAAAGTAGTTATTTGTTGCATCAGCTTCTCAAAATAAACATTTGAAGTAGCTTAGTTGGTGATCCATTGATATCTTTAGGGCACATTCCATCACAGACTTTGAGTGTCATGCATAGTTTTGCAGTTATTAAGATGCTGCACAATCTGCATAAGTTAAAATGGTGGTCCATTACTAATCACTACCTGTGAAAGCTTAATATTGTTTTAACGAGAAGTACGTATTAACCTGAATTGAATATTATATAGCATAGATCCAATAACAAACTAAATAGTCAGTTATTGGGTCTATGAAGCAAATTTCAAATAGATAGAATTGTATTCTTTCTTGTCAACTGTTTTTTAAAGGACCATGTTCATTTATTATGAAGTTGTACAACATTTGGACTGTGCAGTGCTAGGCTTTGTAAATATTCTCGATTGGCCATTGCATCGCACTTTTGTTTTTCCTTCTAGTCTTGCTCTAGATCATGCATGGGCAACCTTTTCCTCATTTGGGCCAAATTTTGTTTCTTATCAAAGGCTGCGGGCTTTGAACAGAAAACGCGTATTGAAAAAGTATGCAAATGCGCGTGCATTCTTACAAGACATAGGCACATCAAATTCTTTCGAAAGCATTCTCATCATAATCTTGCAACATAGGGCTCTCAGATGATATGCAGTTTCCCTAGATTGTGGGAATGATGGCCTAATATTTGACCGAAGTACGACGGACTCTTGTTTCAAATGTTTCACCACGATAGAATCCAACCGTATGGCCAGGAATACTCTTGTATATCTTGACAAAACACACTGTATCTCTGGCATCTTTAAAGTCATTTTTATGTATAGTTCTTTTATATATCTAGTTTTATGCACTTTTAATTATAGACTTTTTAAAATATGTACTTTTTTCTTTCTTTTTTTTCTTTAGTTTTAGCTTTTATTTTGTAAGTAGGCCGCCCCTTGCAAACCGACGTAGCTGCATGGGCTACCGTCTTTGAAGGATTGAAATTTGGAGTGTTGATGGTGATGTGGAGTTCTTTAGACTTGGATTAACCTCTTATCACAAAAACTCAAAGTAGAAAAGTTTTTCAAAAATTCGTCATGTCACAGAAGAGGACAAAAAAATTCTTCACGGGCCGGATTAAGACTCTGCAGGCCGTAGGTTGCCCATATATGCTCTAGACCAACGTAAGAGTCAATAAAAGAGGACAATAGTGCGACGCTGTAGATCAACGCTAGTGGAAAATGTTGCAAGCAACAAATTCATCAGTACACAAGAATTTTGAATAAGCTTTGTGTGCCTCAATGCTTGATGATAACAGAAAGTAACGGAAATATTAATGTAGCTGCGAAAATTTATATTTTATTTTTGTATAATCGTCTGGATTGGTTTGTATAATATATTTTTATTAATAATCAATACTCGCTTCATTCAGACGTGCTTGAGACATCCAGATTCACCACTGGCGCTTGGCAACAGAAATGGCGTATTCAAATGTATGCGTACAGCAATGGCCACATTGAAGGAAATAGTCCAAGAGAATTCCTACGAGCTTCCACCAGAATCTTGTAGAGGTCTCGGCATGGAGTTTAAGGATTTTGAAGTAATTCTCCAGATAATATTCACTTTTATAAACATAAGATCTTTGAATTTAGTACACAAAATTTAATCCAATTTCCCTCTTGTAGGTATTTTCTCTTTGTTCGTCCGTTGTAGTTCTTGGAAGCTTCACTTGCATTTTCTCGGCGGAATGAAATTTATCTATAATCAGTTGCGAAGGTACGCTTTCAATAGCCGAGTTAGGCCAAAAAGCGGATAGTCTGCACCACCTACTTGTAGGGAGGGTAGATCTCCGATTTTGGGACAAAATTTCCTCAATGTCAATTAATCATAACCCTGCTAATCAATAACTTTTCATTCTGAAGTCCAACCTTCCTAGCAATTGATACCTCTCCCAGACTATGAAAATTTAAGATAACTATGAAAGTGATGTTTTAGCCTCCTAACACAACTGAAAAAATGTCCGTTTGATAATAAGTTCATCTGTCAGTCTGTTTGATATACTCAAATATATTCTACTTATTGATTTTTGATTTGAGACATTCGATCAAATAATTGTAAAGCCCTAGTCACATGGAACATAATTTTAACTCAAATTGTATTATCCCACCTTTACTATTGACGACCCTCCCAATCTACAGTAATTTAAATATTTCTCTACCCCTCCTAACTATTATTGCCCCTCCATTCTATGAAGTTTTGCCTTCGTCTCCATCTACTCCAGCTACTTTATCCTCCACTACAGTTATGTAAGGGAGAATGTTTTCCGAGAGCACACTAGACTAGATCCTCTTGTTGAGAGTTAATATGGTCAAGAGTAATCAAAACTTTTGAGCTGTTCATCGTTTAATAAATGGAATTAGAAGCTCATCAGTTCTTTTACTTACTTTAGAAAACCCTGATCATCTCCTTGGTTGTGTTATTATCAAAAATCCTGTCATAGTTCTTACAGTATCCGTTCAAGTATCAAGTTTATTGTTCCTTTGTTCATAGGTTGCTGTGGAGGTGTTATTGCAAAGACCAGATGACACGGAAGTGCGCCCTGAAATACTTGGCAAACTTAAGAAAATTATCATAGATACGGAAAATCTAGTGAACTCAGAATTTATTCCAAGTTCCAAGAAAAATAGAATTATTGCATTTTGTACGAACCTTAGGGACTTGTCAGATGACTTGATTCAAGAATTCAAGCTGTGCAGAGATGTAAGTAATTGATCATATCTTGTCAAATGTTTTTCTGATCAACCATGGTGTGTTTATGTCGTAAATGGAGAGACCAAGGGAGTGGGTGTGAGTTTCTTGGCCTGCGTAAGGTCGTGCGTATACATTGTCATACGGAATGCCCATATGGCCCAGTTATGGAAAGGCAGAAGTAGATTTATCCCTGTTGGCCATTGTCAGAGTTGAAATTCAAAGCAAGTTGTAATGTGCCTTTGTTCTCCTGCCCGACTTCAACTTCAACTATGACTTCGATTTTTTCTAGATAACAACCTTGACTTAAATTTTGACCTCAACTTGGAATTTGACTTCTGCTTTGACTTGCAATTTAACGTGTACTTTGACTTTGAACTTGACTTTGAAAGATGCCCAAATTCTATTTCCCAACTGATAGATTGATTTCTCCATCACAGATCTTGGTCATGATTGATTTTCGTTGTCACGTACACAGAGAAACCTTATCTATCAAACCGTTCTGTGTAAACATTTCTCGTTGTCTCTATTTAGCTAGTTCCCTCTATCTCTTATCGGCTTTGTCTGCTGCAACGGTTAGGTATACATTGTATAACAGGTGGCGTCAGAGAAAAATGCTGTGCGGTGAAACACTGCGAAAGTGCCGATAATCAACGATGCGAGAAAATTGTAACGAATCATGGATTGCAGATTGGCCCAAAATGTAGCAGCGTAGACTATGAAAGTGCTTGCCGCGCAAAGAAATCTTCAAAACATTAGCCGCCGACCTCGTAGCTCAATGAAATTATGGGAACTCAAGTCCCCCCCCAAAGCAACCAGTTAGCTATTTTCCTGCATTGTATAGTAGAGCCAGTTGAAGTACCTGGACTTGCTCTAGCTGTTCATAGCATCGTACTTCTCCACGGGACTAGTTTTCCATTGGGATTAGACAAGCTGTCGCAAAGCTTGAAGCAAAAAAGACACCCTGCTTTCTATCATTTCAAAGTTGTATGATTCTAATTCTTTATTTAACAAGAGTACGAAAAAGCGGCAACATTTTAAGACATACTTGAAAGCTTTTTTCGTCCGACATTCGTCAGAGTATGAAACGTCGGATAGCTACCGAAAGTTTAGCCGAAATATATAGCCAGATGCGGATTCTCGTTATAGGATGCATTTAATTGGCCCCATCATGTGTGCATCTTATCACATGTATCTGCATCTGGCTATATATTTCGGCTAACCTTTCGGTCGCTATCCGACGTTTCATACTCTGACGAAAAAGCTTTCAAGTATGTCTAATAATGTTGCCGCTTTTTCGTGCTCTTGCCAAGTTCTGTAGTACCAACAGATCATTTAAGTTTTGTATTTATTTTTATTACATGATGCAGGGACCCATTGACGATAAACTTAGTCAGTTGTTGAAAAGGATCTGCAAGATCTTTGGCGACATTCAAAGTGATGTATGTGTTTTCCTTCTTGGTGTTTAATTTGTCATACTTCACAACATCTTGCACGAAATAGTTTCTATCATGAAATTTATCGTCCAGAGAAATCACTTTTATATTGTTTTTATGATAGTGTTATAACATATTAGGAATTTATTGTGAAATTCCAAAGCACGAGAGATAGAATTGATGAAGTTTACAGAATGAACAAGTAGTTTTTCTTAGCTCTTAGATATTTTTCAACGTGAAAGTACCCAGCCTTTTGTCTTTTTGATTCCAATGTTTTTTTATAAGATCAATTGTATAAGAACACGAGCCTGAAATTTGGTTGAAAATTAAGAATTATGCTTAGCCTGAAGCCTTACTGTAAAATGTATTTTTGGAAAATGATGCAGAAGCTAACATTCTGTTTTGATATTTTTCAATAAAAAGCATTAATATGCACTGGAGATCATATTGGCTGTAAAATTGGGCTCTCAATCAATCAAAACATTCAATTTTGCCGTGTATATTGTCTTTCATGCATTTCTAAATGACCTATATCAGGGCTCACCAACCGTTTTGGGCTTCGGGGCCAAATTCACTATACACTACCTATGCTTGGGCCAGATGGAAGCAAAATCGTACCCTATTTTGAATAATGCTGTTCATTTGGGAGGGGGGGGCTGCTGTGAGGAAAGAGAATTTGGCAGACTACAAGAGGTGTAAAATATATATTAAACACCTTACCAAAACAGCAGACTACTTAGAAATATATACACTTTCTTTCAGCACTGGGTCGGATTGGATGGCAGCTGTGGCCGGATCTGGCCCCGGGGCCACAGGTTGGTGACCCCTGACCTACATGCTACTAATTTAGAAACAGATTAAGAACAATCCAGCCGCAAAATTTGAGAAAAATTAAGAACAGCCAGCATGAACATCAGTTTTACTGGCTTTTATAAAAAAGTGTGTATGACAGATTGATTAATTGTTCATTAATTGCTTTTACTTAAAGTATGCGCCGTTTTATGACCTTGTAGCTAGCAAGTGTCTCGCTTGAATTGCTGACCGATGTGTTTATTGAGCAAGCGTGGAAACCAAGTTTGCAGAAGTTGAAATCAACATCTTTGAATGGAGATATTGAATCGGTGCAACTGTTTGGTGAGCAGATAACAAAAGATTGTTCCAAGATGACTGAAGTGAGTATTTTATGAGCTTAACCTTTTTACATAATAGAAATGCAGAAGAAAACAAGAGTTAGATATTCTTTCCGTGAAGGGCTAGTTGTTTACTTCGTAGAAATGAAATTACACATTGTTTTATAAGAAACTGCTTATAAGAAACGAATACCCACCTGGTCGAAAAATTAAAACACTCTAGTACTATACTCAAGAAAGATTAGGAAACTGAACATTCTCGATTGTTATAAAAAGAAGTGCATTGAATTACTTCTCGTCAATTTTACTATTTTTGTTTGGAAAAGATTGTAATTTGTGATTTGACCTGCTTGAACGTATTTCGTGACAATAAGGGTTTATATCCAACTAGAAGTGTTGGACTTTCAAACAATAAGGCCAGTTTCTGTCCCGAAAATGAGAAACTAATTAAGAAACTTTTACTACTAATGCGAAAATTTCTACGTCAAATTAAGAAACTGTTAGTACTAGGTGCCGATCGTAGTTTCTTATAAAAATGTGTAATTTCATTGCTAGTGTAAGAGGCTGCGCAGGAATGACAGATGCTGACCAGCGACTAAAGAAACCAAGTTGTCGGCGAATTGAATATTTGGCATGGATAGTTTGGGAATTTTCTATTTAAATACCTCTGGTCACCTTTTGATAGAAGGAAGGTGCTTACTGAATATTTGGGAAAAGCAGAGCGTATTTTTACATCATAGAAGAATACAAAGAAACTGCAGTGTACTTTGTTTGCACATTATGCTGCGGGAAAAGAAATTGAATGATCTTGTCCCAGATGAATATGGTCCTTACTATTTAACACAAATGCAACAAAATGAACAAATTTTCTCTAATATTAAATATCGCACTATTGTAGGAAGAATAAAATTTATAGTTGGATAGTTTAAGATATATATGTATGTATGTAAGGATTGGAGCGTGGCGTGTTGAGGTAATCATTAAGTTAATTTTCAGTTTTAGCAGAATGCAAAACATTGTCTGTGCGTTGATCGAATTTAGGCCTTGAAACATTCACAGTGAGTTGCAGTGCGCACATCACATACCGTTGAAATGAGTTATTGCTGCAAGTTAGAGCTGGGGAGTGTGGCTTTTCCCACTTTACATTGGACAATTTTTTTCACCAAATATCAGGAGCCTCAAACTCAATTTACCTGGAGGCTGCGGTGGTTGCCCTGCGGGTCGTGGTTACCCCACGGGCTGCGAGTTTGAGATTCCTGCTATAGATCATTTAATGTTTAATTTGCTTTCTTGCTCTCTTGGTTAGGCTCCCCTTTTTTCCTTCTTGGCCTGTATAGGTTTTACTACTATTTCTTTTATTGCTTACTTAATAACAATAAAACTTTAAATAAATGTGTTATTGTTATTAAGTATACATATATATATATATATATAT
>WIPJ01001171.1:218493-236097 GCA_018155075.1 Cassiopea andromeda | reverse complement strand
TATATAATGTATGTCCTTATGTCCATACATTTGCTGACATCTAATACTGAAGTAGTTCTAGATCCATGGGAGTGATGCAGGACCTGTCTCCCCCTCCATTAATTAAGGCTTGAAGAATTCAGAAAAATTTGCATGTACAGTGGTGCTCAGATACCATTAGTCAACAATGCTATTGTCACTTTACAAAAGTTAGCAAACTTGTGTTGTATGTTTCCTCACCTATTTTGCAGATAGCAGTTTGGCAATCACTGAATCATTATTGCTATAAAGATGCCATATTCCTTTCTGAAAGACTTTATGCAGAAGGTAAGGATCTTTTTATAACTATTTACCTACTCTAATCAGAAATAGAAAAATTCTCAACATTTTTATTAGGCATTTTTTGCTCTGTCAATATAAGGATTAGCAAACTACAAATATACATTTAATGCTACCCAAATGGACCAATTTTTGAATATGTTTTGCATTGGGTTGATTAACAGTTGTATCAACAACTACTTTTTATTGAGAAGGTTAGCCATTTGTTTCAAACTAAAATGCTTGTTGATCCAGCATTAATGTAAAGGTAGTCCGGTATACTTTCATATGTAGGGGAGTGCCTGTTGGAGATAACACTTGCCCTGAGCCATCATCATGTGATGCATGTGAACCAGTTCCTTTCCTCGCCAACTTTTTATCTCCCCAGTATTGCCACCAGGTACCTATTTACTGCTGAGTGAACAGTGAGCAAACGTTCAGTCAGGGCATTGAGTGGGACTTGAACCATAGACCTTCGCATGGGAGGCATATGGTCTTACCACTATGTCACCTCACCCCCAGACCCAGCATCACAACATTATTAACTTTTTTATTATTTCATTATCAAGATTTTCTTAGGATTTTCTTAGCATGCACAGTTTAGTTCCACTGTTTTGTACTTGCACACTATAGAATAGTGTCAGACTACCCTGGGAAGAAATTACTGTATGTGTGGCATTTTGCCATACTAGACATTGGGAGACAGGTGATGCATTGCTATGGATTGATTTCTGTTCATGAATGCTATTAGAGAATGATGAGGTCATAGATTACGCATTCTGTAAATGCCAAATCAAGCTAGCATTTCCATAACTTTATTTGCACTAAAACAGCATAGTCAAAGTCTCGTAAAGTATCAGAAGCAGATTTGAAATGACCTCCTAGTACTGCACAATAAAG
This sequence comes from Cassiopea andromeda, assembly GCA_018155075.1. Classification (NCBI taxonomy): domain Eukaryota; kingdom Metazoa; phylum Cnidaria; class Scyphozoa; order Rhizostomeae; family Cassiopeidae; genus Cassiopea; species Cassiopea andromeda. Next base: position 234,900 of record WIPJ01001171.1, on the reverse strand, counting down.
GGGTTGGCTTTCAGTTGGTCCTTTGTCATTTTGTCAATTTTCTGGATTTTAAAGCAAAAGCATAGATTACTAGGTGTAAATGCGCCTTCTCAAGAAAGCGTGAAGTGTAGATCTGTAATCACAGAACATAATCTTTGGCACCAAATAGAAGGGGGGCATAATAAGATGGATGGATTAGTATTTTTGCTAAAAATGCATGATTTTAGGGGGTTTTTAGCAATTGGGGGGTCAACCTTCAGTACATGCAAACTATTTACCTTAAGGCATGTAGTTTGTTTTGATTTTCCTAGTTGTTAATATTGAAGTCCATGTGTTTTTCTTACTTGTCCTTGTTAAAACCTTGAAGTCTCAGGGTTAGTAATATGGGGGGTTGGAATTTTTTCAAAGTTGTTAAGTTGGGGGGTGTTGATGAAATGGATATGGGTGGTGAAATGTTTGAAAATGTACAATGGATCTCCCCAACTATTTAGTGCTAAAGAGTAGCTTGTCAAAGAGTTTTCCACTGCCATAGCAGCAGAATGAGTCAGTGGCATTGAACACTTTAGTGTTGTGAGTAAATAAGCTTTAAGAAGAAAACGAAATTTCCTTTATTGAAACTATATATTCTTACCTTTGTTACATTTGTTGTTTTCTGTAATTGATGCAATGTAAGGTACATTGGACTCACTGCCTGACACTTGGTGGTTGAGGGGGGGTCTTGTCTCCAATAGAATTTCTCTATGAGCAAATATACTGCTTTGTAACTTCATATGCAACATTCAAGAGGGTCCCCACCCCTTCAAATGTTAAAGTATCCAACACTGATTGCAATGTAGCAAAATCTCTTCATTGCCAGTTAAAACTAGATCACAATCTATCAATATTACGGTAAGCTGGTTTACCTGAAAGTGAAGTCTGATTGGTAGCAGGCACTCTGTTTCTATTGTTAAGTTTATTGAAGGTAATTTTATTGTAGCACCTTCAGATGAAACATTACACTTGTTGGCAACCTCTTATTATCGTTCTGGTGCAGTAAAGAGAGCTCATGCCATTTTACAGAAGCATAACCCTTCAAATGTCCATTGCAAGTTTCTTATGGCAAAATGCTGCAGTGATCTGAAGAGGTATGTTATCATTTGTGGGAGGAAATTGCTTAGCACTCATATTTTATGTGTGCTGGTTGTAAGCTATTTTCAAATACTTTGCTTATAAAGAGATCAACATATCACACACATTATTAATTATTCCAAATATAGTTTATGTTGTAAGTGATTTGAAATCTTATTGCAATAAGTACCAGCTGCTTCTGTAGATATAAGTCTGAAGTATTGTATGTCTAATTGATGGAAATTTCCATGGCTGCATTTGCAAAGTATTAAGATATATAGGAAGTTAGTTTATTCCATGTTATAAATAGTAGCATGTGGGTTTTTGACATTAGTTGAAATACAGGAACCCTGTTTTATCTTAGGCCCCATTCGCACTATACCGGATTCATCACATATCGTATTACTTCCTATATCAGATAGGCCTTCATCCACACTATACCGGATGAATCCGATATGCTCCGTATCGCTTTTGCGGAGTGAAATCACTCCGCTGTGAAAGTGGTATGTATCGGATTACTTTCGATATCGAATCACTTTTGACCTTGTGTGAATGCATGAATCCAATACATCGTCGCTCCGGAAGCTCTCTCTGAACTGCAGTCAGCTTTTTTTCGAGCATCAATCAATTTTCAAGCAGTGACAGTTGCCATGAAAAGTTCCTCTAAACAAAAAGCTTAGTGACGTGAATGAAGCGGAGCGGAGTAGTGTGAACAATGTAAAATTTTGATATCGGATTCGGTCAAGAATTTGGTACAAGATGAATCCGATATAGTGTGAATGGGGCCTTAGAAAAATTATTATTTTTTGTTAATAGTTCATAAATGGATATTTTATTTGATGTGGTGCTTGTTCTGGCATTTTGGTCATGCATGCATTGTTTTATGTTATCCTTGTTGAAGGCTTGAGTATTATTTACATAAACAATAGCTGAGTGCTTTTAAGATTATTTTTGTCCACATTTTTTCTAGGAAACACATCTATAAAACAACATGAGGCTGAAATTAGGCTAAAATTAAGAAACATGTAAGACACACAGGCTGAGTTTCAAAGCTTGAAAAACTGTTTTTACAAGAAAATGTGATCAAGCTAGAAATTGAAAAAAACAGCATCCATTTCATGCCTCACAAAACTTTAACGTCCTATTTCTTTTGTCTCAATTGCCTAATCTGGGTTGTTATTATTATTGGAAGTTTTATGAGGTTAAACAGCAGTTCAGGGCTGGTTTCCGTGTAATCTTCAGTAGCCTTAAGAGAGTCGCAGACAGTCTGCCACTCTCTTAAATCTCCTTACGATTATATGGAAACACCAATCGGCGACTATCGCAGACAGTCTTGAGATCATTTGAAAAATTTGAACATGTATTTTAACGACTGCTAGAGACAACTTATGATTCCTTACGATTATATGGAAACGCAAATCAATCTGCATCACCTCTATTGGTAAGAAATAATCACACTCTCATCATTGTCCAATAAGAACAATAGCATTTCTTTTAACACAGGAACACAATCCACGTGACTGTTGACCTTGAGATTGAGGACTCTGAATCAATGGACAGTTCTTTGAACAATTGCCCTCCTTGTAGATCTTTAAAGATTCCTTACGAACGTTACAACTTCTGAAGACTATATTGAAATAGGTCAATCGGGGACTGACGCAGACAGTCTCAGATAGTCTGCGACTCTCTTAAGACTCCTTAAGATTATATGGAAGCCAGCCCGTAGAAACATTTAAGGCTGGATTTGACGAAATGTTAAGAAACACCCAAGCTGAAGCCAGAAAGTATGACAAAAAACAATGTATTGGTCAGTCTCCTATAGGTGTAGGATATCATATACTTGAACAAAACAGTCAAATACCATGAGTGAATTCCAAGCAAAATACAGCACAAGATTCATCACAGTTGACGCAAGGATCTACCTCAAGTGTAATACTAAAGCAATAGGATACCAAATAGAGCATTAGGATACCAAAGCCCCCGTTTCCACTATACCCGATTGCTATCGTCGCGTTGCATCGTGGAATGATCTCTGTGGGATACGGCGATCATTTACACTACATCAAATAGCCATAACAATGCAGAGTGAAATGACTTTCCTCTCATTTGAGGAGCGTCTCGTACTGGATAACGGTGACGTGATATAAATGGTACTCCCCTATCCGATGCAAGAATCGAGGTGTCACGATAGCTATCCGGTATAGTTTAAGGGAGACCTGAATATTAAACTTGAAGTAGATCCTTGTGTCAGGTGTGATATATCTTATGCTGTAATTTGCTTGTGGCATTTAACTGCTTTGTTTGATGTACTCTTTACGGTTGAGAAGCGCAAAGCAGGTTCAATGAAGAAGACTGGCCTAGTCCTCTTTTTGAAAGATTAATGCTGTAAACGTTTCTTTCTTATCAGGTTTTCAGAAGTTGAGCACCTACTTGTTGGCAGCATTGGGACCATGTTCACTTCAAAAGTAACAGACAGCATTGCAAACGAGTATGGTAGTCTTGCAGGCTACGCATTGCAGTTGCTGGGAAATGTTTACAGGCAAGAATTAGCTTTATTTCCTTCAATGAAATTAGTCAGGTTGGCGTTTGATGTAGTGTATCAATATTGCATTGTTGTAGGTGCCATTGCAGAAATATAACCAATTAGCTTCTTTTGTGTATAGACGTGAAGTAAATCCTATAGGAATTGCTGCATTAGAAATATACCCATGGAGATCTTACAGTATTGTTTGGATACTAGTAGGGTCATTTAGAATAGTTTTCGTTTCCCCTGACCATTTCCAATTCGTATTCCGGTAAGTTGAATGGTACTACTTGGAAGGAGCATAATTCACCACCTTCATTACGTATGTCATAGTTTCGGAGATTTACAAACGTTGAATGCTGTAAGCAGCAAAATTCCTTTTTGATGACCTACCGAGTACTGCTGAACTGTCCGTGAAGTCTTTAGAAGCAAAACAAACAGTATTCTACTTCAGACCTAGAGTTAATAAGAGGATATCATTCTCAAGGATTGTCGACCAGACAGTAAAATTCACATATGAATATTTGAGATTTGTCTAACTTTGTCATGTGAACATTGCCTTTGTTTTATGCAGCCAAGTATCATTATTGACTGTTGTGGCTTAAGTTTCATTTAGTGTTACTTTATTTAAACTGCTCTTTCAGATTTTTAGCATCTAAATCTTTGCAATAGGAATTTTAAGCGAATAGCCAAGTACCAACTTGCTTGAATTTCGCTTTGCTATACCACTGTTATTAATATCGTTGCTAGCAGCTTGTCTGTATAATAATATTCATGTTCTTGGTAAAGTTACCTGCATTTTTAACTACACAGGGCTCATCCGGGTTTTGTAAAGTTATGGAAATTAACAGTGCCATTTTCCAGGACCTGGAAAGTGTTAAAAGAGGGAGGTTTTTCCAAATGGCTATGGAAAATTTTGGATTTTGTTTGGGAAAATTCTAAACTCTCCTGAAATGGATGTAGCTTAGTGTCGTATTAAACATTATGTATGTTATGTTTGTCCATTTTAGAAAATTATGGAATATAGTATTGGGAGTAATATTTTTCTATTTTTATGGGGTTTCAAAATGCGAACAAAAATGTGTTTCGTGGTTGTGGAAGTTCGGCAATTTGACTTTGGAAAGCTGACTTTTTGGTTTGTGCGGTGGAGAAACAAATCAGCTAAGTCTATGGCATGAAAAAAGGTCTCTCTCTTCCATATTTTCAGCCGTTGTTTCTGTAGTGACGAAATACTGATGTGAAAAAGTGATTTTGCACAGAGTAACCGATGATTAAAACAGCAGTTTTTGCCAGGCGTTAGATTGTCCTTAAACTGCTTTCCTAATTTTTTCGCAAATGATGCTATCTTAATGAGACACAACCTTCAATGTTCTATAATTTTACGTAACTTCTTGTTCCTTACAGCATGGGAACATGATTAAATACGTAGTTTTATACTTTTTGTCTTTCTTTCTTCTTCGATGAACATGACGCAAAATGCGATAATGACCAAATTATACATTATACTCAATCCTATCATGAAAACTCATTTTCCATTCCAGATTTTTTGCTTTGGTAGAGTTGTCTAACACCGGCTGAATAGTTTTCTGAAGCAATTTTATTTCGTAAACCGTATTGAATCATTTTCGAAAGCCGTATTGATGGTTGCTCAGATGGAAAGTAGTCTGATTCCCCGTATACACTGTTGCGTTTTTGTACAAAAACGCAGATATAAATATCCGTTTTTGTGAAACTGTTCACACTACACTAAGTGAGTGAAAATATTGTACTACTTGCCTTATAGTGGCAGTCACTTTTAGGCCTACCAACACAAACACATCCATTCAATGTGAGTTTTATGCCATTTAGCCATTTTTTCTTTGTTTCAGTTTTGGCGAGAGATTCGAAAAACTTGCTGACGCTATTTTAACACTTTAAACGAAAGGAAAAAGTTGTAAACAAAAGATTTAGCAGGCATGCGAACCCATGCCTAAAACTAAGACATTTACAAAGTTTGGGAGAACTTTGGTAGTAAACTTGCTAAGAAGTACATTTCCGTGTAGGAAAATTGTATATTATTATACATACATTGTTTGCCACCATTGTCAATGACTACGTTTTTGTAGAAGCATCGAGAAAATCTGGGCTTTCGAATAAAGTAAATAGGTAAAGTTAGCTAAGGAAGTTTAGTGCTCGAGGATAGAGATTTGTTGGTTGGCAAGCAAAGCAGCATAGATGCGCAAATTTGAAAATTATCATAAATTATCACAAACTTATGAAGTGTCTCATTTTGCCCCACATGTGGGACAAAATGAGACGATAGGCCTGTTTCAAAAAAGCATGAAGTTTTCAAGTTATGAAATTCTAGGGAGAAATTGTTGTGCTGTTGTATGTTTTATATGTTAAGGAAAGTATATGGATGCTGTCTTTTCTCATTCACCTGTACCTAGCAGAGCAAGAGTAGAATATTTGCTTAAGTGTCTCATTTTGCACCGAATTACCCTACGCAAGTTCTTTTATATAAGAAACCACTTTATAAGCAAGCCAGTTCTAGACAGGCAAAAATTTAAGAAATTTTAGAACTACAAAGAGAGACGTAAGAAACTTTAGACAATTAACACATTGAAATCTTTACCTGGTTCAACGTAAACTGTACCAAAGCAATGTGGATATGACATTGCTTTAGAATTTAACTCGTACTGACCCATTTTGCTTGTTATAGGACAAATAGTGTGCTACATTCACCATCTGCTTACGCTTTCGTAGCAATTTAGTTCACTAAATTAAGAAACTGTTCGTACTAAAGTGTGGCCAAAAATTAAGAAACTTTTATTTAAAAAGAGCGTGTAGTAAAGGTTGGACACATTTCAAATCGAAGTATATCTCGATGATGCTTTTGGTGACCTTTGATACAAGGTCAAGCTTTGCGTGCGTAGCTTTACAGCTGAGTATCTTCTTAGGAGCTCTATAAACTAAAGAAGATTGGAAACAGACGATAATTTGTGACAGCTACTGTAGCACAAAGCTTTGTATCCAAGGTACTTGCTTAGGAGGTTACGTTTTTTGCTGTCGAGTGTGTTTAATAAAATCTACCAACATTGCTCTTTAGGAATGAAAAATCGACCACCCATCGTCATACACAGAAAAATATTTGCCGCAATTAAGTATAGCTAGTAGCGAGTAGCTTGAACGATTTGCGGGACATAGCGATATCTTTAGGCAGCTGGCAAAAATTGATGAATTCGAAATAAAAGATAATTAGATCAGCAGGATGTTTGATATTTATAATTTTAACTAACTTTGTTTCTTAGTGCAGCTTAGAGTGTTGTCTTAGATATCATGGAATTTTTAATACTTTGATCCTTCATTTGCAGGAGATCAGACCAATTAGTTAAAGCTGTTGAATGTTACAAAGCTAGTCTCCGATCAAATCCTTTTCTCTGGACCTCATTTGAAAATCTCTGCCAAATGGGTAAGATCATCTGATTGATACTAAATCGAAAAAACGTGTATGTGATTCAGAAAGGTTTTAGTCACCAACAGTAATTGGAGTAGCAATTGGAAGCACTTCATAAAGACATATCTATCAGTAATTTCACTAAAATGATGTTCGAAGTTTATCTTGCATTATCAACATAATATACCAGTCCATGCCCGAAGGCACGTGCGATCACACGTGTATGTGTCCACACACATGGTAAAGTTACAGCACGATCGAAAGATTGCCCATGCAGACATCACTGTTATGTAACATCCATAAAGGGAGGGAGGGAGGGAGGGAGGAGATTAGCAACGATGCGGACAAAGGGACAGGGGGAAGGGGCTTAGCTGTAAGTGGACACCCTTTCCAGTGTTTTCTCTGTAAGAGAGAAGAGGGCATTTAAAGGTCATTTTATCATCATCTTCCTGTGTTAAAGATTGAAAAATAAAAAGCCTAACAAGAAACAAGTACAGTATGCACGTCTTTTTCAAAGAGTTTTTCTTTTTCCAGCTCTTTATTTTGCAGCTCTTTATTTGTCTTCCAACTCAGTGTCCGCACGAACAGAGGGAGGGGGTTGTTTGACAAAAAGTGTACAAGTATGGACAGACGAAAATATGTATCTTGGATACTGGGATCTACTGCATGGCACGTGCAGCTCCAAATAATTCAGAGATATCACTCGTGGACAAATTAGAGCACGTGTGATTTGACGCTGGTGCACAATTTTCTTCAGTGCACATCCCCTCTATTTTAATTTCGCAAGAGTTAAGATGTAAGATTTTTCACAAGCACTCATGTCACCAGATAATTTTCCACGGTACATTCGTTGCAGCTTTGATTTCCTTGTTTTTGAATAGATTTCTTGGCCAGGGTTCGTGATACCCCTTAAACTCTTTAGAAACTCCGTAACTGTAGTTTATGTTTTAATGGATCCTCAAAACTCCTTAAATTCGTGCATTTTAGAGAAAATTCCATAAAATCTCCTTATTTCTAATCAATTCTCAGGAGAGAAGATTTTAAACCGCATATTTATTTGGGAAATTATTTGCTTTTGTAAAGGAAAAAAACAAAAATGCTACTTTGGAAATTATATTTTGGTCCTTAAAAACGCCTTCAAAAGCTCTTGAATTCGTGTATTTTAGAGATAGCTCCTTAAAAATTCCTTATGTCTAGTCCATTCTTGGGGGAAAAGATTTTAAACGGCAGATTAGTTAGGAAATTTATATGCTTTTGTCAAGGAAAAGCAAAAATATTCCTTAAAAATTATATTTTAGTCCTTAGGAAATCCTTTAAATGTTCTTAAATTGTATCTGCTCGCCACAGCACGAACCCTGTTGGCTTTTTCTCTTCAATCATTGAATCTCTCTTAATTAACTGAGGATCTCGCCATATGTTACTTGCAGGCAATCAGCCCTGGATAGCCTATACAGAGCTAGTTTCCTCCTCCATTTACAATTTCAAACAGCCATGAGATTTTTTCTACTACTACTGTTTTTCTTTTGTTTCTATCAAGGCCTAGAGCCGTGTTTCTTTAACCCATTCTTGATGCCCTCCTCCCCCCATCACTTAAGAGCAAATATGAATAATTGTAATATATATGGTTGAATTAAATGGAAAAGCTAGTCACCCTGAAATTGCCAGCACGGTCTCTTTATGATAGCATTTAGAAGTAGTAAGTACATGATTCCAGCTGAAACTTATCCTATTCACATTTAAGGAAAACACCAGAATTCAGACACAAATATTTAAAACTCCTTCCACCCAATACTGGAAGCATCATTGCCCCCCTGCCCTCACTAAAATTCCTAAAATTGTGCTTGTTTGAATAGACACTAGCTGGCATCATTAGATGCCAGTTTATTTTCCAAAGTGCTGCAATTTTTCCACGATTTTTGTGATGGATAGTGATAGTCTCCCTTCCTCCCCAAAAAGCTCTATTCCCCCCTTCGGAAGAGCGGAAGAGTTCCCTCAGGCTTGGAAACGTTGGTCTAGACTGATACAGTGTGTCTGCTAAATCACGGAATTCAGCGAAAAATCAAGGAAATAGGTTGTGCTTGAGAAATATTAAGGAGAAATCAAGGTATCTGGCTATTGCTAGGGACAATCAAGGAAATATGAGGTAAAATGTTTGTCTTTGTTTAGAAACAGATAAATCCTTTTGTGCTAGAAAAAACTCACAATAAACGACATTATACCCATGATGAAATAGAGTTCATTAGTGTGACGTCACAAAAATTCTATTTTTAGAATATTTTATTTTTGGCTTTAAATTCTGAAACAGCACAAAGAAATAGTTACTATTGACAAATTTGGGCTCGATCTGAAAAATAATGACCGAGATATAGGCATTTGAATGCTGACATAGTTCCTACCAAATCACTATATTTTGAGTCTGCCTCTAAACGTTTAGAATCAGCAGAAAATACAGAGGTTTGTATGGCAAGTGTTCTGTCTTCAAATGGTCGTATTTCAGTCCATTTTGATAATGTTCACCTAAACTTGTCAAGACATGCCTATTTTGAAGTGCACTTTCACTCCATGTTGTCAAAATATGGAAATTCTAAAAATTGATTTTTATGACGTCATCACTAATGAACTCTATTGCTTGTATTCATTTTCCATGATAGAAATAGAGTACGCTTTGCTCTACTAGGCGAAGGTTTTCTTAAATAACTTTGCATTGTGATAAGTGGAGTGTGCGGTGTTTGCTCAGGAGCTATATTGAATGAAGGAAATCAGGATAGAAATCACAATTAGAAAACGACTTCCGCGATTTGGCAGACTCCCTGCAAAAGTAGCAAGGTTATTTTGTCAAATTGTAGCGATAAGTTTCATTTAATTAGCTGTGCTAGCGTAACTATAGAGAGATTTCTTATTCCTTTCCTGGAGGTGAAAAAGTCGATGCTCAAGACTGTTTCCGTACCTCTCTGGCCAACTCCAAACTTGGCGACAGTGTGCTACCATACCCAACTAGGATTTCCAGCAGCGGCAAACAGCATATGATTTTATCCGATTCGAAAACAAACTGCCGTTATGATACAATGTCATCGGAAAATCTGGATCCTTCCCATGATTCTACTGTAGCTTCAGCGCCGTTGATGACGTCAACTGTTGTTTCCAAACCGGGACTGAATCAAATGCCCAAGGCACCAACAGACAAAGAGGCTCAACCTGCATCAACTGTGGCCTCAAACCGACGGAATTTGTTGGGTGTGGCTGTGTCAGATAGCCCACTAACACCAAGGTAGGATCCTTTATGCCATGGCAAACCTTTGATATATGGTACTGAATCTGCTGTCGTCATACAGAGCAAAACTGGACCGGAACTATCAGGGCTCGTGCAGGTCCTTGAAAGGTGTTGGAATTTGAAATGTCATTTCAAAAACACTTGAAACTCCTTGTAAATGAGAATATTTTCCTTGAAAATTTGTCAAACTCCTTGAAATTTGTTAATGTTTACTGTTTACTTCGTTCTCCGCAATTAAGAAACACAATAGATAAAGAGAAGTTCAAAGAAAATGTACAAGAAAACTCTTACATTTTCTGGCAGCATGCCAAGAAATGTCTCGTTTTCGGTGTCTTGAGCTTCCTGTGTATTCACGCATGCGCTGTGAATGTTAATTTAGAGCTCCTTGAAAGTTTTTACTTTAGTCCTTGAATAATCCTCCAAAACTCTGTGAACTGGCATATCAAAATCCTACATGAACCCTGACTAGACTGCGTCCATCTGCTTTTAGTACGGATTGGCTAGGTTTGTCCGCAAGATCTAGAAAGAGCTTGATCGGGTCTACGAGAGTTCATGTAAGCAGAAAGGCTATCTGTACTAAAAGTAGAACGGATCAAGTTAAGATCTGATGCTTTTCAGTCGATGCTTAAGTTAACTGTGCTAAAGAGTTGTATTGTGTATAAAGCTTATGAAATGAAAATTTTACTGAAATGAAATAGCTAGCATATAGAACAGTGGTGCCATCCTAAAACTGTAACAGGGGGGAGGGGGGCTATGTTGTAGAAATATATATGGACCACACCTTGGAACACGCACATTTTTGAATTTGTAGAACTGATGTTCTCTGCGAATGTGAACATTTAGTCAGGAAGCTACACACTTTCAACATCGCAGAATTTGCGGGCAATTTATATGTCACTTAAAACATTCTACTTGGATTGCTGGTTACGGTTCAACTAGCTAGACACCTGAATTTTTCTTTTTGGGTGTTCCCGTGCGATTTGTATTTTTATTTGTATTTGTATTTCTATTTGTATTTTTGTTTGTATTTGTATTTTTATTTGTAGTTTTATTGTATTTTACTTTACATAGGACGCATCTATGTCCCGAGGTGCATCCTATGCGAAGCTCATGCTAGAGTTTCAATCGCCATGCAGCCAAGCTTAAGTAAATTGGGGGTTCTGTGGCTTGACCCCAATAAATTTTTAACAGACCCTCACTTGAACGTCGGAAAATCCCCTTAAACAAAATAGGATATCAATGGCTTTCATCAATAACTGATTCCCCAACCCGGCTTTTTTGAAGTAAGAAAACTTATAATGAATTGTTGAGGATATCGAGGACTGCCCTTATTGTTAAAAGCTATTGTTACGCCGTTAAAGTTTTAAGCCAATCAATGGCCGGGAATCTATTGCCATGCGCGAGTCATACACTACCCCCAATGCGCTGCCCACAATCAAGAAAACTAAAAATATGCCTTCTACGCATCCTCTTATATTCCCTTAGGGGAATGACCGCTAGCGCATGAACTTGAAGGATTCGTATGCCCAACAAGAAGCATGAGAATGCTAGGCAAAGCTTTCCTTGCTGCTGTTCTTCTTTGCACCAACGTTAAAAGTAAAGCGGAGCTACTTTTGAGATTTCATTACTCTAGTAGCTTCTATTGCAAAATGTTACTTCATTAGGCCTACAGTTAAATTCTGTCAGATGACCACTTTACATTGTGAAAAATGAATTGATCCTTTGACATTCAGATTGTGCACTCCTTGTTTCTCTGAATAAAAAGCTTCCTTTTCTGATAAAAGGCATTATGTGATTTAGCATGAAAAGTGCAAAGAATTCGCCATCTATCCAATGTTTGTAACTGCGATGACCACAATGAACTAAGAAGAAGGATTGCATCTGTATTTATGAATACAGTGAGCTCTCGCTAGTTCGAACCTGTGTAATTTGAACATTTACTAATTCGAGCAAAATTCTCCTGCCCCTTGAGATTCCCCTAGCAAAACCTTTCAAGGCTACCGCCATAATTCAAATCTCTGTAAGTCGACCTTTATGTAATTCGACCAGTTTTGTCAGTACTCTAATGAAGGAGTCTTCCTAATGCGCCATTTGTGCAAATAATTTCCTAGCAAATGCTAAGAACTTATTTGCAGAAATGGCAAATTTTTTTGCAGTTATTTGTACGAGAATTATGTGTAAGAATACTACTTTACATGTACAGAAAGTATCATCAAGCCGAAAAAGGCAAAACACTATGGCCGGCTTCTATAAATATGCACTGAGAGACTAAGTGCACTGCTTATTTTTGTGTTAGTTATTATTGAGAGACCAGTTTGATCAATGAAGATTGTTTTTCTTCACTGTTTACCAGAGCATAGCGATACTATATAAACCCCCACCCCCTTGGTAACAAATCAAATCACCCCCTCCGCCTAAATGCCTTACGTATCAGGTGAATGATCCTTATGATAGCAGAAAATCCATCTGTTTTGCAACAAGCAAAGTTTGAAGGCATTAGCAGTTCGTTAGTTACTGCAAGCAATGGACTGAAACGTGTTTGTTTTTCTTAGCTTTGGTGCCCTGCCTCAAGACACGCCTCCCGCTGAAGCGTTATCATCTGACTTCATTACGCCATCGCCAACTACATTAGCTGATAACAGGATGCCATCTGCTCCTGCCAAGAAGGTTTGTGTCTGTTTTTTGCCGTGCAACGCAGGGGCCGGGGGGCATGGCCCTCCACTTTGTTCAGAAAACAATATTTTGCGTTCCAGGATATGTACCCTAAACCTAACAGCTGATGAAATTTTGGCATGACCCCCCACTTTCAATACGCGGCCCCTGCAACGTACTGTAGCTGCGAAGTATTTTCTCCAGATGTTATTTCCCATAATCTGTCGTATTATGTGTAATTCAGATTTGGCTTCACAATTTGGAATGAACTGCCAAATGATATGAAATCGGCAGGAAATCTACATATCTTGAAAAACATGCTAGAAAGTAGGAGGGCCATTAATGCAAATGTAGTTGCTGCAAATATGTAGCAGTGTTTCAGGAAACTTCCGAGAAAATAAGTGAATTTCATGGAGAAAACATATTTTAAGCTTACTTTCGCACTGATTCTATTAGCTTAGTCAATGCTTCCCCATGAAAATAGCGTTAGTTTACGTTTTCACACTATATGCAGCCTTACACTGAAATTAGTTTCATTTTATGTTCGATCGCTAGTAGAGTTTGAAAATAGTTATTTTAATTAATATTGATAATAATGCAAGTAGAAAATATGAGAAATACCGTAACCTTATACAAGAACTATCATCTAATTACCATAAAGTTAAATTTATAAACATCTCTATCAGTTCTCTCAGTATCTTCGGGAATTCTTGTGATGCTTATATCTAAATGTACAAGGATCTTAATTGTGAAGAAAAGCATCTTAAATATATCCTCAAGAAATTGATAACAATCATAATCCGCACTGCCTATTATATTTTCTGTATGCGAAATAAGCCATGGACTAATCCAGAACTTCTAACCTACTAACTACCACTATCTACTAATACCCTTTTACTTATCCTTTGTAGCATTGTAGCATTATATAATTATTGTATTACCAGGCAAGCCAAATACAAGTTACCTGTTGTTAGCGAGATTTGTATTTGTATGATTAGATTATAAAGATTATATGAGCAAGTTTCAAAAAAAAACTATCGATTTAGATTGGTTTATATATTTATACATAATAAGCTAGATTTGAGTGAATCAATACAAAACAAGTTTACTACAAACAAACAGGCAATTAGAAGTGGTAAATAGGGCTCATTTCATGAGCTTTCATGTATATTCGCAAAGTACATTATTTCAAGAATTGGCATAGCAGTTTTTGTACAGAATTTGTACGGGTTGTGGAAAGTTATGGAAATTGAAAATGACTTTTTCCAGGACCTGGAAATTTTGGAAAAGGCAGGTTTTTCAAAATAGCCATGGAAAAGTTTTAGGTTTTTGTTTGGGGGAATTCTAAAATATCCAGAAGGTGCTCAAGTGAACCCCATCACATTGTCCAAGTGGACAATGCGGAATAATGAGAGAGAAAGTGAGATCAAAGTTCAATAGCCAGTGCTATCGAATGAAATGCTATTGGAGATATTTAAATACCTGTCAAAGACATGCCATTGCAAATTTGGAAATTTGGTAATTTGGCTGTGGAAAAGCTTTGGAAATATTTTTAATGGACCTTGTACGAACCATGTTTGTAAGAAACAATGACTTGAGGAACCCTGAATTTTAAATAGTAAATTCGTATCTGGTAAGGAGGTAGAAAGATCCTGATGAAATTTGATTGGCTTTAGTCAAGGATTGTTTTTATTTGAAGTTTTATATTTATTTGTACCTAGTAATCTTATATGTAATCCGGCTTTCAAGCTTCCCGTGATCTGACAGGGGATCTTTCAGGTATCATTACTAAACTGATTAGAATCCTTGTAATCTGAAAAAGGATCTTTTAGTTGACAATTTAAGTCAATTGACTATTATTAGAATCCGCGTAATCTGAAAGGCAATCTCCGAATTGAATTCATTGATGCGATTGAGATCAGGTCTTTATTATAACAAGTTACTTTATGTACGTGGCTGTTGACGGTGAAAGTATGGAAACGAGCCGCGACATTTCACAGCCATGCCAATAATATCCCTCTGTTTTAAAGAAGTATTTAGGACGTTGTGCTTTTGATTCTGCTGACTGGATGTACACTCTTTTTATTATAGGAATACTTAATTTTCGATGGGCCTCAATGCTCTTAAATTTTCATGGTTTTGAGCCTTAGAATATTCTTAAATCATTCTTAAGTGAACAAAGTGTAGCTTCCCGAAAACCAAAGAATACATTGAAGGCTTAGTTGATGTCTTACTTCATCAAACGCAGCAGTAAATATTGCAGTGCTAGTCCAATAGGTGATCCGAAAGCAGTACTATGGCTCGAATATACAAAAAGTGACGATGCAGCTTGAGCCTTGCATTATTCTTAAATTTAGGACGCTTCATTATTTACAAAGAGGCTGGTACCGAAGAGAGATTGGTTGGGTGAAGGAAATTTTATGATAGAATAAGGGTTTCTAAATACATAGTAGTACAATCTCAAGGTTGGGTAACAAGATTTTTCAACAAGAAATCATTTCTCTTCAGCACCAACCCCTCTGTAGATAATGTGATTTTTTAGATATCTTGTCCTAAGCAACCTCATTCGTCTTCCTCCTAACTCCTTCCTATCCTAACTGAAACCCACGTGCCCTAATCACGTGATGTGTTGCACTACGAGTTTTTTCTACAATGAGCGCCCCTTGTTCTTAAATTTCAGCAATTCTGAGCCTAAATTTTCTTATCATCTTTATTCCTATAAAAGAGTTATGTCCATGGAATGTATATAGTTACTGTGAAAGACCAGTTATTCAGAGTCATTTTCATCTCGCGTGCTATTAGGTTCAGCTTGTTCTTTTGATAGTAGACTTTTACTAAATTGTTAGGTTACCTCCTATAATCTCTAAATCATCTATCAAAGTCTGAATACTAGGTCTAACTACACGTGCTCTATGATATGACTATATATGGGACTATGATATGACTATATATAGAATGAAAACATTACATATCCTACAAACTCTCTTTCAAGGTCCGCTCGTGATCAGTACACAGTCTCTCTGCCTTCAGCCTGAGTGTTTTTTAGTATTTGATCGAAGCCTCAGATACCGTTTTAACTGTAAATTCTTGAAACTGCAAATTACAATAGCAACGTAGATTAGGCAACTCTATTACAAGAAATGAAATTCCCAGATGTTATGAAGCATGTAGTGGATGTTGTTTTTATTTTGCTTCAAGTTTCACGAGAAATCTTCTTGTACACGCAGTTTTTTTTAAAGAGCACATGAAATGAAAAAAAATTATGTCGGAGGTGGGCAATTTGAACACGCTGATAACGAATTTCATATTTATATTTTCGGCAAATGATTGGAAATAGTTAATTTTCACTTGTTACTGGCACTATTTGGTGGCTCTTTCGATTGGAGACTGGGCCGAGCTTTATTCTTGCATGTGACGTCAGATTGTTTGTTAAGAATC
>WIPJ01001171.1:166514-216258 GCA_018155075.1 Cassiopea andromeda | reverse complement strand
TCTTACCAACAAACAATCTGACGTCACATTTGCATTTGGCCGCGTTTTAGCAGAGCCACCAGCAAGGGCAAAATCGCGTTCTTTTACACTAATTTAAAATTACTTTCGCGGATCATATTTACTTATAAATATCAAATATGTCATTTTTTGTGTCTGTTTGTGATATACAAGGCGAAAAAAATTTCATTTCATGTGCTCTTTAAGTTTACATTTGAAGTTCAGCCTGCCCTGTTTCTGAAATCTTTCTTAATTTTACCCTTCTCCAGCTGCATGTTTCTAATAGAATTGTTTGTTATGAAGCAAAAACCCTGTCTAGGGTGCTTACTAATAAACATATTTAAATCATGGTACGTAAGTCCGTACACGCCAGATGTATAGTATTACTGGACATTTGAAATTGTCCAATTTATATGCTTACGTAGTATATTCTGGACATCTAGTATGTCCTTTTTACATTCTTATTTCCCCCCAAATCATGGGACATCTGACGTGAGATGAAGTTTAATACCTTGATTTAAATATTTTTAAAGGCGCAGTGAAGCGAAATTTTTTTATTGCTTCGAAATGGCCAACTATGCTGCAGAATCATGCCCTCATTGGCCTTTTTCTCATTTGTAACCGTTTTCCTGCAAAAATTAGGGGTTTTATTGCTACCGGAAGTAGAAAAATTTCGGCCCTGAAACAACAACAACTTATACCCGTGTGACGTAGGGTGGGCCATTGCAATCTGAAGTTATTGGCGAACAATACTGTATTTTCAGGTTTCCACTATGGAAGTCCCTACAGTCATGATGAGTCATGCATTGGCTCAGATTTATGTGAGGAACATATCAATAAAGGGTTAAGTGAAGGACTACCACCCGTCTTACTACCCGTCTTACGTCACAAACCCTTCGCACAAATTTTATGTCAATGTCATACTTTGAATGGCTGTGGTGCAAAACTTGCTTCAAATTTGGATGCCAAAGCTGGTATATTTATTTTACCAGACCGTAGACAACCAACATAAAAAATGTGTTTTTTTCAATTCTCATAACTTTGACTTCACTGCGACTTCAATAGTAAGCACCATACGCAGTTAGAACAGCGTTTCTTAGATAGTGGAGCGCGCCCTCTCAAGGTGGCGTGATGTAATGCTAGAGGGCACGCGTATGGCCATAGGGAACAGGTATACATATGCACTTTTCATAGATAATGGTCTTAATTATACTGAATGGGGGGGGGCGCGAAATATTTTAGCCGTCCATGGGAGACTTCCAAAAAGCGATTGAGAAGCATTGAGTTAGGACCAGATGACCAGTGTCCTTTCCCGCTGTATATGACGCAAGCAAGTTGCGTTAGAGTTTTTTTTCTACTTTCATGTTTATGTCATATATTTGAAAAATAGACAATAATCTGAGGGTGCCTTACGTGCTACTGTTTTGGCGCCACCATGATAATTTATGTTTGACCATTTCTAGCATCAGCCGAGAAAGACCCAAGGGCGCACAACCAGATCAAGCTTTACAAGCATTGCACCAGGTCCAAGTCAAATGCAGAATGTCAATACAACTACGTCATCGTTGCTAACACCGTCACCGACGACTTCGTCTCTAGCACTCGGCAATATGGGTCTGCGAAGGAGCAGCAGGCTGTTTGGTAATGCCGCTGGACCGAGAAGCACAATCAAGGTACGATGCTGTTTATACGTAGCTCATAGTGTTAGTGAGATGTGACGAAACGGAGAATGCACCCTACTCTTGGGCAGGTGTGCAGCTAGGTCAGTGCGGAAACTTTGTCAGTTGCGCAAAGAAGTTAGCATTTCAGCTGCTCGTTTGCGCGCATAATTTGGAAAATTTGCGCACTTGACAATCTCATGTACGCACTTAAGTCAATTTTTATTGTAATATTTCAATTGCTCTTTCTACACCTTCCAATGATTTTAAAACTTCCGCCTACGTCACACTGCAAACAAGGCATGCAGACAGGGGCGTAACTTCAGCACTTCATTTACCAGGACAGGGCTCTCCGAAGTACCATTATAGCCGTACAACTGCCTAAGAAAATAACAATAAGCAAAATTGTTTATCCTATAGAATCTATAGAAATGTAAAGTTATAGAATAGCCTTCCACTTCAAAATTAAGCAGGCATCTTCCATACAGCTTTTTAAAGTAAAGCAGAAATAAAGTTATTTATCTTCTATTTTGTCATTAAATTGTAAGATACTCTTGTATATTTGTATATTTTTAATGATAATGCCATAAATGTTCATTTCATTCCTTTTGCTGCATACCGTAAATCTCCGAATTAGCCCCCTAAAATAATCCCCCACCCTACAGGTACAATTTTGTAATGAGCCCCCCTCGAATAATCTCCCATCCAAGCATATGGCTGTACCTATTTGAGAGTCTGTTAGTGCTTTATAGAGCTAGGGAAGAAAAAGCAGCCATTAATTAACGAAAATTTGTCTTTCCTTTAAAAAACACCCTTTTGCTTGTAAGCGTAGCATCGAAGAAATAGTTCTTTAGTAGAAAAATTTCATCTGGAATATGACCAACTAACAGGAAAATGATTTAAACCTCCCCCCTTGAATAAGCCCCCTTTCGAATAAGCCCCCATGCAGAATTTCAAAAAATGACTAAGCCCCCAAGGGGCTAATTGGGGGCCCCTTGTAAACCAGCATTCGCCAAAGGGCCACGCTCCTTAAATGATGTGAAATCGAAATGAGATCCACAGAAATGACACACAAAAACACAATATGGCAGATTTTAGAATGGGAGCGAGTTTTCCAGGAAGTTCTGATGTCGTTACTTTCAAGTATAGTGAATCCTGTCGCCAATCCTAACTCAAAATAAGACCCAAAGTTTTCCAATAAAAGGAAACTTATTGTTTTGCTGAGGATGGTAGGTGTATATACCCCCAATACTCCCTCCATAGTTGCGTGCCGCCTTGAGTACCAAATGGTCGGGGCTAGAAAGATAAAGTGAAATGCTAGACGACACTTAGTTAAACGCCTCGGTTTTAATAGCAAGGATCGCAATTGGTGCGCAAGTAGTGGTGTAGAAGTAATTCGATAGCTAGGGGGCTCTTTTTTATATCAGAAACTTTGAAGTTAATCAATGTAGTTAAATATAAAAAAAATGATAATTTCGGCCAGTAAACCACGTATTTTAACACCCTCATCTTGTGAACTAACAATTTCTCGACGGCCTTTTGAATCTAAAATAGCCTCTTACAACAGAGTGGCGGATTCTTGTATGCTCTTATTTCCAAAGAATTTACAAAGTTAGGGAACTGCACCCCCTCAAGTCACAGCTAGGGGTTGCGCGCCCCCCCACGTCCTCCTTCTATACACCACTGTGCCCAAGAGTCGATTCATAGCGTATTATGGGTACTTTCTACACGCATATGATGAGAATTCCTACAAATGAGATAGGTTTCAATCTTGATATTAGTACCTGCGTTGTATTTAAAACTTATTTTCAACTGTTTGCTTCTTGTTTAATAAACACTTTGTGTTGTGTTTATTCATTACAAGGAATCAAAGAGGACGACCAAAGTGCAGTTTTCTGAATCAACTAAATCTGTAAGCAATACTAGAAAAACCAAGGTATGTTTGTCACAGATTGTGTAATGGCTTGTTGAATTATTCATAAAGTATTTTACCACAGCACGAAAAAGTGGCAACATTCTTTTCACATGCTGAAAGCTTTTTTCGCCCGACACTCATCAGAGTATGAAAACGTCGGATAGCGACCTAAAGGTTAACCGAAATATATATCCTAATTGTCCTAATTGGCCACTCTATAGGTCTTAATTGGCCACTTTTGAGGCCAATTAGACGCATCCTATCACATGTAACTGCATCTGGATATATATTTGGGTTATCCTTTAGGTCACTATCCGACGTTTTCATACTCTCATGAGTGTCGTACGAAAAAACTTTCAGTATTTGAAAAGAATGTTGCCGCTTTTTCGTGCAGTGGTAAAGTTCTGTAGTACCAACTGACCATTCATAAAGTATTCTATTATTCGCAAAAATATTGGGGGGGGGGGTTGTGTGGGAGATGCATTTTTTCTATATTTTTTAGGTTGTCAGTAGCTTGATCTTTTCTTGCATTGTATGCATTTTCACCTCAATTCACAACAAAATAGATTGCATTTATGATATACCTTGACTTCACATTCCGATGAATGAAGCCAAATGCGCAAACCTTTGCTGCATGGCGACAAGAGTGAGTGTTTACGGTGCATCACATAAAATTTTAATCAGTCCAGTACATGGGTTTTTTCTATGAAAGTTGGCTCGACACCTAGCCGTAAAAGTTTCTTAATTTCCTAAAGTTCTAAAGCAACGGCATGTCCACATCGTTATTGGTTCCGCCTTACGTTGAACCAATTAACGGTTTGAATGTGCAATTAGTCCGAAGTTTCTTAGCTTATCCTTATTGTGCTAAAAGTTTCTTATACTTTAGTGTGTCTGGTACTAGGTTTCTTATAAATTGGTTTCTTATAAAATGGTTTCTTATAAAACGGTTTCTTATAAAACGGTTTCTTATAAACTGGTTTTTACATGTACGACGTAGATGATGCATATACGTTATGAAATTTAAATGGATTTGCTGATTAATTTTTCTTATAACGCTTTTTGGCGATCTCTATATTCTTTTCAAGCTGTCTCATACAAACCTTACGACCTCACTAATTATCAATTAAATCGTTGCTAAAAAGAGCAAAGTATTATCTCATTGGTTTCATAGTTTGTCAACAACAATATCTTTCAGAATTATTTCTATTTTCACTATAAACTCTACTTTCATTGCTACTTATTAGAACTATGTTTCTTGCCTGGTGATCAGTCTTTGTTCTTAGAACTCATTGGGTGTGGCTTGAATGGACTGGGAATTTATACGTAAAGCCCCCACCTAAAAATAATTGTACAAATAAGCCTCTCCCTCGAGTAAGTGCCCATGAGGTCTTAGTCGAGAGAAGCATACTTCAAAATAAAATCTTTTTTCAAGAAAGCCCACGGAACAATGGCTATACAAACTAAAAACCAAAAAGAAACGTAATTTTCGTGATGGTAATGAAGAAATCGTTATTGACTAACGAAATTTCATTTACGAAATAGCCTTTTTGGGACTCGTCAAGTTAGTTGATTAAGAAAATTATGTCCTTTTTTTGTCAACCTTTTAGGAAAATGCTAAAGTTTGAAAAAAGCCCCCCTTTCCTCAAATAAACCCCCACCCAAAAATTCATTTTTGCAAATAAGCTCCTGGGCCTTATTCGAGAATTTACGTTATTAATGTTTTGAAAGCTTCGTGTTTATGAATTGCTTACATAGCTTCTTTCTGTATCTAGACGAAACGAACGAGAATATCAACACCACAGGCCCTAAATCCAGGAACTGAGAATATCCAACCAGGGTCAACACCTCAAATTCAGGATGAAGAAGATTGTAAAACAGGTGGAAAACCAGATAAGCTCAGCATATCTCCGATAAAGATGAACACAGGTATAGACGCTTTGTCTTTCTTTTTCTTGTTTAGTTCTTGTCTTGAGGTGCCATTGAACGTAGCGTGTGAGTTTGGTGGAGGAGCAGCTCTCTGAATTCACGACATTCCCTTTCATTTGCCGCTAAACTGGCTTAGCAAATGTCCGAAATCTGGAGTTATATCATATAGTAAAGTATATCATAGTTTATCGAAGTTATATCATCATTATACATCTCCTTTAACTGTGCGGCCATGTCCACTTCTAGACCGGCTAGGCCGCTGTGCAGACCTTCCTACATTATCATATACACTATGTCATATATCTGGCGTTAGATTGCATCGTGGCCATTTCAAATAACTGCTAAAGGGAAGTGAAAGTATTAAATCTCGTTCCACATTGGGCTGGTTATTGAGGCCTTTCTTGTACATGAACACTTACTGTTGTGGTTCAACATCACTGATGTGGTTGCAGTTCTTAATTGTTGTTTAATTACATAGAATTTCGGGTATATTTACTTTGCTACACCCACGATCTAGTACCGTGAGCACCACTTTTTGACTATTGCTAAAGAGTATCTACAATGCAATATTAAATATTTTTTACCCTTAATCTGAGCTGATCCAACGCAGAAAGTCGCTTAAATCTGTTCCATGGCCCAACGCTCCTTCTGAAGACGATTGAAAGATGGAGCATTACTCTTTCCATACAGTATCATCTTCAAACTCACTTTAATTTCAATAAGAAATTAATGATGAGATCGTCTATACGCATGAATAGAACCACCTGCTCTTTCATTTTCCAATCGCGAAGTTGTTTTTATTACTGATTGTCAGATATCCTTACGAAAGTAGTTTACTCTTACATTGACAGTGAACAGTCAGTTCTATTTTGTTAGTTGAATTCTCACAACAAATTTTTTTAAATAAGGAGACTACTGTGCAGTGGTGATTTCTAAAAATTTTATTAAGGGGCTCTAGGCACTACCACGCCCATAGTTTGGGTGTGGCCCAGCTACAACCACACCCATATTGTCAAGGATGGAAACATGATAATTTAGTTTAATACTGATGTAGTATACTCAACAATAAGAGATGCGTCAATAACCATATAGCAGTGCACAATTGATCATAACACTTTGGAAACAAAGCCAATAAACTCTGAAAAGCTAAGCCAATGCAAGAATTCTAGGGGGGCTGAGTCCCCCAAAATGAGCAGAAATTTTAACAAGGGGGCTCCGCCCCCCTGAGCCCCCCTAGCAATCACCCCTGCTACTGTGTGCTTGAGCCTCAATTTTCTTAGATTTCCCCAAAACTAAAGCTAAGCTATTTTCTTAACTCTTTCTGGAATGAGCTGGCTAGAAGGGGCTACCCTGTCTTTTATAATCTTGCAAACTCGAATTTGCAGTCTATTTTTTGGACTTCGAATTTAAGAATTTGGCAATATCGATTTTTGGCAAGCAAAAAGTTTAACCTTAGGGCCTGAGCTTGCGATTTTCTTATGATTTTCTGTGGATTTTGGTCCTTTCAGCCTCATTTACTTGTAAACTTTTTCTCATGAAAAACGTGTAAAGAGAGAGCGAGCTTTTTGTATGCAAGTTTTTACGTTTTTTTTTATAAGAAACCTTGCTCAAGGCCTGATAGTAAAAGGTTCTTAATTTTGGTCAAGTTCTAGTGCTGAAAGTTTCTTACAAGTTTGTTAATTTTGGTCAAGTTGTAGTGCTGAAAGTTTCTTAAAAGTTTCTTAATTTTGGTCAAGTTGTAGTGCTGAAAGTTTCTTAAAAGTTTGTTAATATAACGAACTAAATTGTAGTGAAGCGTAAAGACAACGTGAATGTAGCAGACTTATTGCCATCTAGAACATTAAATGCGTCAGTGACAGTTAAAATTTAGAGCATTGTATTATTCACGTTGTGATGCAGTTTTATCTTGAAGAACCAGGTACCAGTTTCAATGTACTATTTGCCTTAAGCTCTTAAACCTTTCCTTGTCATTCTAAAAGTTTCTTAAATTTTAGGGTATTAAGTATTAGGTTGCTTATGAACTGGTTTCTTGTAAAAATCGCTCATTCTGTTTTTGCGGAGCTTGATTACCTTGTATTTCTTCTACAGCAATCGTTTTCACAGTATTTCTGGTTGCATTATTTTAATTTGAATTAGACCTGTCACTAAGCAGTTAGCATTTAGCAAGATCTGTATCACAACACTTCTTCATTAATTCTCTAGGTCGACCTAACAATGTTGTCCTTCGCCTTTCACTTGATAAAGATATTGAAATTCTCAGTATTCAGATAGGAAGATTGACACTTTTAACAGCCACATCAACTTGTTTATCGTTCCTACACAGAGTTGCCACCAAATTAGGAAATTGAGGAGAAATTAGAGAATTTTATTTTCAACCAGGGAACATCAAGCGAAAAGGAACGATTTTCTGAAAATTTAGGGATAATTGGGGATTTCTTAGTTTCATATTGCTTTGTTTCAGCGTAAGCACTTTCTTCATACTCAATCACACATCCAGTTACATGTGATAGTTGACAAATTTTTTACCCTTTTGTGTGTTATTCTGTTCTATGCAGTCAGTAGGAAGTGCAGTTCCATTTTGATATGTAGCCCATGCCCTTGAGATATCATGTGCACGTGCCCACACACGTGCAAAATCCCCAGCACAAGCGAAAAATCGCCCGTGCCAACATCCTTATCTACCATGCAATTGCAGCTATCAAATGAGTACTTCGCTATTGCAGCTGTAACACTAGTGACTGTCACCGTATGCCTTCATAACTCAACTCTATCCTGTTTTATCCAAAATGAGACTTTTGCCTTGCTTCAGCAACAATAACCTCTAACTCGGATACACAAATCTTGGATCGCGTGTGTAATTCCAAATAATTAAGAGCAATCAGTTATGAAACCAAAAATTTGGACTGCAAAAATAGGCTCAAGCTCTCCGAAACCTCATCTTTGTTCGAAGAAGTTTTACAAAAATAATTCAGGATTATAAAAATGTCAGGGAAATCAGGGGACATAAGTAGGATTTCTCTGGAAGTATAAGGAAAAATCAAGGAGTTTTTTCCTGAAATAGTAGTGGCAACCCTGCTATAGTCAGAAGACTACTTTTGCAAGTTTTATCCCTGTGTTACCAGTTTTACAACGTTTGGAATACCACTTTCCGTTTCGCAATTTGCGATTTTAATAAGCATTATTACTACATGCTTTGTTAGATACGCGTAGTGTCTTGAGTTCTTGTGCTTTTACTCTTGAAATATGAAGTTCTTATGGACGAATTTGTCTGCTGTGCAGAAAATCAATTGTTGGAAGCATATTCCATATCGCTGCATAATGCTCGTTTGTGCCCTCCCAGCTGTAGTTAGAGGCCCTATGGAAACACTGGGAGGCACAGGTCACGAGGAATATATCTGACCATCCTACCTCCCTCTCTAGTGTCCAAGCGCAAATGTCATCTGTTCGAAATAACCCCCCCACCTGTGCGAAGGTATAGAAGACCTATCTTTACCTAATTATTACTATGCAAAAGGCCAAAAGACTTCGGTAGTAGGTTAGAGTTATTCAGTGTGTATTCGAAGACAATATATGTTGTGGTATAGGCTCTTTGGTGTAAACAGGGGACCGTTCCAATATTACGTTTTGTGGGAAAAAGGAGGGGAATCCGTAGAAATTCTTGTGTTTGATAATCGGAGAGGGGGTATGGATCATGATGATAAAGGTAGAGTCCCATATACTTTCGTTCATAGGGAAGTGCATGTTAGAGAGGGTACTTTAAAGCTGTTATCTATTTAAAGCTGTTATCTAGTTCAATGTAAGGCTGGATCAAACCAATGTGAACATGAAATTGCTTTAGATTTTAGTTCGCAATGACGCACTTTATTTAGTATAATGCTATTGGTTTGCTACGTCAACACTTTCTTCACGTTTTCACAACAATTTTGCTCATTAAATTAAAAAACTGTTAAGAAAGTTTTAGAACCAGAATGTGGCCAACAATTAAGAAACTGTTACTACTAGGCTTTGAGCTAGGTTTCGTATAGAAAAAACGTGTGTGGTGTTACTCATTCTGTACATCAAATAGAAATTTTTAGTATTACCTCTGATTCTTCTATAGATAGCACTTTGATGCAGTTGCTGCAAGACATTGGAAAAGCGTATGCCGCATTAGCATCCTTTGATTGTAAAAAGGCAATATCGTTATTCAATGCTCTTCCACCTCATCAACTTAGCACTTGCTGGGTCTTGCAGCAGATTGGAACGGCATACTTTGAAATGACTGATTATCACCAGGTACCTGTCACTTTATCATGTTTTTGTCAAAATGTGTGTTGTTATCAGTTCATATGTGTGTTTGGTGTTGTGCATGTAAAAAAAAACATTTTAAACGACATGTTCAAGGAGCATGCTTAGATCAGAAGTGGACAACACTTAGGGACGCCGAAGAGGGGGACAGAGGGGTGCATGTCCCCCTCTTGCCTTTTATTTTTGAGAGCAGGGGGGGCAATGTTGCCATTTTGAACTGCAATAGCTTACTTTTTGAATGTTAATATGGTACAGCGGAGATCAACTGAGCTATTTGAATAAGCAATATATGATTGTAAAAGAGCACTATTTACTGCATATGCTTGTAGTAAATATGGCCTCCAAAACTCTCTTCAAGTTCCGCAAGCTCCCCACCTATTAGTAGAGTAGATTAGTAGAATGTCTACAAACAGTCGAAGAAACCAAGAAACCAAAGTCGATTTAGTGGATGCTCAGTAGTTAATGGTAACTTAGCTTTGCAATAAATTGTGATATCTTTTTAGGCTGAACAGAAATTTATAGAGCTTCGTAGTCTTGATAAACTACACATGGGAGGTATGTATATTGTAAACAGAAGTTCAATAACAGAATTTTTGGCGCTTCTTAGTTTACCATTATTATTTTCATTGATACTAGGATGATAAGGCTAATCCAGAAATGTTACTCAAGTTTTTCACTTGAGACTGGAAGCAAATGACGGCCAGATTTGAATGGGAGAGAGGGCTCTCTACTTCAGTCACGCTGCAAATGTCCTTGATTGTTTTTTGTGAAGCCGTAATTTCATCATTGATTTTCATTTTTGACAATAGCTGACATTCAGCAATAAATTTGGACTGTCTTGGTAGGTCTGGGTTGCCTCAGCAACTCTGAATTACTTCATTAAATATGGATTGCCCCAGTAAATCTAGGTTGCCCCAGTACATCTAGGTTGCCTTAGTTAATCTAGATTGCCTCAGTAAATCTAGATTGACCAAGTAGATCTGGATTGCTTGATTAAATCTGGATTACCTCAGTAAACCTAGATTGACTAAGCAGATCTCGATTACTTCATTGAATCTGGATTGCCTCAATAAATTTAGGTTACCTCACTACGTCTAGATTGTCTCAGTAAGCCTAGATTGCCTTCGTAAGTCTAGGTTACCTCAGTAAATCTAGGTTCCCTTGGTAAATCTACATTGCCTCAGTAAATTTAGGTTGCCTCAGTACATCTGGATTGCCTAGTTAGATTTGGAATACTGTATTTTGCTATTTTCGGCGTTTTTGTAATTCATTGCCTTACCGTATGTATAGAAAACCGGAAACCCTTTGGATTGAAGTTTTAGAATACGATTTGCTAGACTCAATTGAAAGCATATTCAAAAACTTTTTGGAGATTTCATTTACTTAGGCTAGGTGTTGAAGACTGTTGAGACTTGATTTCTGCAACAAGGTGCAGTCCATGTTTTTGATGTACGAAACTGTGCATCATCATACATGTATTGTAGGAGTAGGTCTTTCTTGGAAGTTTCTTAAACTTTCGTTCAGTCATCAATCGCAGTTAGCTCAATTGTATTCAGTTGAATGGAATTGTTGTAGAAATATACGAGTCACTGTTCTTAGACTTTATAGATTTTATTAAAGAATCAGAATAAATTCCTTTGCTGAAGGATGCGAGAAGAACTTTTTAGGAATTTTCCTGTAGACTATTAGCATCAGACATCCTACATAAGCTGGTAAATCAAGAGAGTTATGAGACAATTATGAGACAATAATTGCTCATCAGAAAAATTAATATCTTTAATTCACAAATATATCCCTTTGTTTTAAACGGCATCTTTCCTTTGACTTCTGCTTTCTTTTGCTTTGCATAATTCATTGGCTTGGCAACTTTGCCACTCATGTTATTATTTTCTAAATATACCATTTTCTGAATTTAGCATTATTTGCAATTTCAAATATTTACCAAATTGTTATGTTCAATTCCCAATTTTCTTGTAATGCAAAATTATTATATTAATCTTAGGAGGTGTGGAAATATTGTCACCCGTTTGAATATGTTTACTGGGTAGACAGCGATTCTTTCCGTCCCCGTTGCTTTCACTAGAAAAGAATGATCCTCATGATACAGGTTTCCCGCGTCTCCTAAAAATCCTATAATGTCCAAGAAAAAGAGAGCCATTTTAAAGAATCCAAAAAAATCCTAAAATTTCAGGAATATTTTGCTTTTCTCCTAAATTTTTCCTAAATTTTTCAAAAGTTGAATTTCTGTTCAGCGGTTATGTTGCTTCATTAGTTATTCTGTGATAATTTATCATATTAGCAAAGTTCAAAACATCAATTCTCTCAAATTCTACCGTGAATTATTTTTTGAATAGGCATAATGACTTTCTGCTATACCATAATGACCTCAACGCTTACCGAATTTCTCTGGAATCTGCAAAAGCTCCTGAAAATGGGCGAAGAAATTTCCTAGATTCTCATAAATGCCCTTGAAAATATTGATGAAAAAAGAGCGGGAACTCTCTGATATCACTCTTCCTAATTACCTGCTCACCGTAGAGGCACTGCGACTTCCTCAATAGTAGGCTCCACCTCTTTTTAGCTGCCCCTTTAGAAGATAGAACAGTGGTCGAGAAGCTGTGGCTTGCGAGCCAGATGTGGCTCTTTTCAAGACTGCATCTAGCTCTCTGGCTCGCAGATAAATCTTAGCAGACTTTTTCAAAGCATTGCAAGACAGCAAATACCTCCTCCAGAAAGGCCGTCCAAAGTTACCACTGGTGTCGTCTGCAGTTGTCATATAGCCCGATTGGCCAAGTTATTGTCGAATTGGAAGATTTTGTGGTCCCATGCGACACCAACACCCAATTGTATCGTTCTCATCCATTTTTAAATGAGGCTTTCACGGCTCTCTCAACCAAAAAGGTTCCCGACCCCTGAGATAGAATATCTTACAAGGCCAATGGACTCTTATATGAATCCCCATTATTCTCTTGTTGAAATACTAAAGATTTTTTTATTTCGATAGGTATGGATGTATATTCAACTTTGCTCTGGTTTATGAAGAAAGAAGGCTCCCTCTCCTCCATAGCGTTGGATTTGGTTGAACTCGATCGCTTGTCTCCCCAGGTAAGCACATGGCATCCTATGTTTACACTGTCACATACTGTCGCTTAAGATTTCCCTTACCTTCGTTTCATAATGGAAGGCAATTACACACCTTGTTGAATCTTCTTTCCTGCTTCTTCCTTTGGTTTTAATACTCCATTTCACTGCTTTAGTTATATGTTTCTGCTTTCATATACATTTCATTTCAAGGGATTTATCTGAGACATTTTGATGAGTGCAGAAATACAGGGCTTATACGTTCTGGAGAAGTCAGGAAAAACTGTTTTTAAGAACAGTCAGGAAAAATCGGGGAAAGTCAGGATATCTTATTGAAACTTTGGGAAAGTCAGGAAGAAGTCAGGAAATTTTTATCATCCATGAAAATCATTCCTTGATGCCCAATAGACAACCCTGCACATTACATACACATTGCAAAACAAACAAGCCGGCTTTTGTTTGCTTACAAGTTACTACTTAAGCATATTATTCCAATTATAGTTTTCAAAATGGTTCAGTTGTACTATTTGCAAAACCGGTTGGTCAGGAAAAATATTATGTATTTCTGATATGCAATCAGGAAAAACACCTTCATTTTCAAGAAAAAGGTCTGGAAATGTCAAGACAAAATGTCAGGCAGGAATGCGTATGGACCTTGAAATAGCCATTTTCGCATATTCTCACCTTAAAGGTAAATACGCTATTGCTAGGCTTTCTCATTATCCTAGTTGTTTGCAGTGGTTACTCTCTCCTCGTCAATATTTAGGACATAAATTTTCCTTTCATAGAAGTCGTAGTTAAATATCTCTGTCTGATTTTATAGCAGAAATAGATCCACTTTGTTACAAGCGGAATTTCTCAATAAATCGTAGAACAAAGATGACGAAAAATGAAATCATGATTGCAATTTCAATTTATCGACAACTCCAGGAATTAGACTCCTTCAATCAATTATGAAAGTGTCTAAAGTACTGGAATTAATGATAAATTTTAATTGGAATCGTGACTTTACTCTATTTATTTTATAAATTTTTTATAAAAAAATCGTCATTTTGCTTGAGCCTCAATTTTCTTAATTTTTCCTGTAATTGAGCCTGAGATTTTCTAAAAATTTTCTTAATTCTTTTGCAACAAACTGGCTAGAATGGGTTGCGCTTTCTTTATGTTGTATACTTGAATTTTAATTCCATCTTCAATATTTTGAATGTAATAATGACGTAATATCGATTTTTGCCCAAAGAAGCACTTAACTATTGAAACTGAGCCGTGTGATTTTCTTAAAATTTTCTTAATATTTTGGCCATTTGATCCTCATTTTCCTGTAAACCTTATTCTTATGAAAATAGCGTGCAATCCATTGATTGCAATCTATGCGAGGTAGCATAGTGTTTAGAGTGCATGCCTCCCACACGGCAGGTCTAAGGTTCGAGCCCGACTCGATGCCCTGACTGAACGCTCGCTCACTGTTCACCCAGCAGCAAATGGGTACCCAGTGGCAACAATTGGGAGATAAAGGCGGCGAGGAAAGGAACTGGCTACCCTACCTCACATGCCGATGGCTCAGCATAAGTGTCCTCTCTAACAGGCACTCCACTACGTACAAAAGTATACGGGACTACCTTTTCTTACTTAATCTATTGAGAGATGGGTAAACTTGCGAACCCAACTCAAATGCAAGACTACCCTCACGTTCTATATTTAAATAGGATTTTCGGGCGTATGCTTTTCGCGGATGAGTCTATCTTTTCACATACACCAATCATACTCTTTCTGATTTCGTCATACCACTCTCTACTGTGTAATAGCCTTTTGAATTTTAGTCTGAAATACCGTAAATTTAGTACTTTTTAGTTTCGAACGTATTCATCTTTCATGCTAATCGTTGACACCATCTCCCAAACATACAAAATCATCTTTTCAAAATCATTGTTTCACGTCAAATTATCATGGCAATAAGAAACGACAAAAACTAGAGCAATTGCTTGTACATATACTATGATTTAATGCTATGGTCGAAACGAAGCATTTCTTGTATCATCAAATGGGAAAACTCACACTCAACACCTATTCTTTGTTGATAATTTTTGCCAAACTCAAGTTCTAGTGAACAAAATTCCAGTGAAAATGTAAACAAGGTTAAATTAACTGCACCAGTTCATTTTCATATTTTTTGGTCCACCTTTATGTAGAACTAGGTAACGGTTTTAAATATCCAATTTGTCTAGAATTTCTTAGCTCTTTCCTTTTAGTTCTAAAAATTTCTTAAATTCTAGGCTTTCCAGTACGAGGCTCCTTATGAACTAGTTTCTTTTAAAAAGAATAGACGTGTAGTGGTGTCCGTTGCTACTGTGACGTACATATCAATGCACGTTTTTTTTATAAGAAACCCAGCTCAAGGCCTAGTACTAAAAGTTTCTTGATTTTTGGCCACATTTTAGTTCTAGAAGGTTATAAACAGTTTGTTCTAAAAGGTTGTTAAAAGTTTCTTAATTTAGCAATCTAAATTGCTGTGAAAGTGTGTGCAGAAGGTGAATGTAGCAAACTATTTGTCCTACAACAAACAAAATGCGCTATTGTGAGTTAAAATCTTAAGCAGTGTCGTATTCACATTGTTTTGGTACAGCTTTACGTTGAACCTGGTAACGATTTCAACGAGTCTAAAGTTTCTTAGCTCTACCGTAGTAGTTCTAAAAGTTTCTTAATTTCTGGGCTGTCTAGTCTAGTATTAAGTTGTTTATAAAATGGTTTCTTATAAATAAAACGTGTATGCGTTTTAGAATGTTCTAGCTTTAGTATTTGCGACAAAAAGCTGTAAATTTACCTGTTGAATTCTCTTTCTCTGTATAATTGCTATGTGCTCATGAATTCGCAGAATCATACGTCCTCAGTTTCCCTGTAATATAAACACTGGTTGTATTTAGACAGCATTGGAAAAATGCCCTAAGTTTACAGGAAAATTTTGATGATATATTCATGAATGCATATAACTGAAATTTGCTTGGCTGTTATGTACCCGAAGAAGCAGTTTATATTTATATTACTCAAAATGAATACTGATGGAAAACGTTGCTTGCCAGATTAAATATTTCTCCGCTTTGTTCTATTGTAAACTATGATTTCTACAAGTGATGTATTGATGTAATCATATTGGAAAGCTATTACTTGTACTTTCCGCATGATCTCCTTATTTACAGTCCTGTTGAATTGAAAACAGCGAATCCTAACTGTAGTTGACATTGAACTTTACGAAATACAATTGATTACATTTTACGGGAAGTTACTACTCTTTCACCCTTTACGGTGATTCCGAAAATAGTTATTGACCTCTGCGCGTACTTGTACTTTCGAAGGAAACTCCCAATCGGGAATACTAAATCGATATAGAAATAACAGATTTGTGAAAAGGTGTTCCTTGTAACTAGACATGAATTTTCATTGCCGTTCCTAAGCTCCAGTTTCGTTACTCATACGCGAGCACACTTGTATATATGGAAGCTCCGAGTACTAAGCTTCCTGGTGCCTAGGGCACAGTTGATGATCCGAGATTATGAATACGCATAGATTTTGAAATTATTGGCACATGTACTTCTTGTACTGGCAACATTATAAGTCTCGTGTCCTCTTATTCTCATTACAATGCTCTTTTTATAGGCCTGGAGTGCAATGGGCAACTGTTTCAGTTTGCAGAAAGAACACGATACAGCTATAAAATTCTTACAACGTTCAATCCAGTTAGACCCGGACTTCACTTATGCGTATACACTGCTAGGCCACGAGTATGTCTTAACTGAAGAGCTCGATAAAGGAATGTCATGCTTTCGAACAGCAATTCGATTAGACAGCCGGCATTATAACGCGTGGTACGGTATTGCCATGATATACTATAAGCAAGAAAATTACCAGATGGCTGAGAAGCACTTCCTCAGAGCGTTGCAGATCAACCCAAAACATTCAGTTCTACTGTGTCATCTGGCTGTGGTAAGCAATTGATTTTGCTCATAACAAGCGGCTTACTTTTATTCTGACTTAATGAAATCACGTCAAATTTTGTATTTTTAATAGAGAACAGAAGTTTGAAGCATTTCATAGTGATAACTGCTTTATTGTAATTTAATATATTATATTCAGTAGCAATATAATACTTTGTTCAATGTCAAGAGCATGAACTCTCTTTGCTTTGTTGTAAATTCTATTCAAGCTAACTTTACTGCTTCGGTTTTGAATCACAATTTTCGCCTGACCTGAAGTTCTATTTGCAAGTCTAAATAGATTTTATCACGCACTTCAATTAGGACACCATGAAGAATTGCTGAGCAAGCTTTTTCTATAATTTCATTCAAAACCGTTGTTAGTTTTGATTTTCATGCTATTTAGACCTTCTAAATGGAATGTAGATTTAGCTTTAGACTCTTTTACAATAAAACGTTGTCATGGTAATGTAATCTTGCAAACAGAGATAAACTTCTTTGAATGGCACTGTATTTCGCATGTTTTACGTGAACAGTGTGTTAATGTAGTATGTGATCTGTATTTAACTGTACTGTACATAGCATGAACTGTGCATAGCTGTAATGAATGGTCTATATAACGGTATATTTTATCTTTGTATATAACTGTCCTGTATATAAAGTGAGCTGTGTCTAACTGTAGTATGTAATCTGTATATAGTTAACTATACTGCTTATACCGTTAACTGTATATAACTGTAATTTATATTTATACGAATAACTGTAATATATATTTATACATATAACTGTACTGTTTATCTTATGAACAGTATTTAACTGTAAGATATGATACGTGTATGACTGTACTATATATAGCGTGAACTGTTTATAGCCGTAACCATATCCTGTGTATAGCTGTCTGGAGTACATGAACCTGTATATAACTGTTGCATATGTTAAACAGGTTGGAGGTACTGTAAACATGCCTTTATATAGGATACCTAACTCCGGGCCTATCAGCTAAATTTTCTTATTTTTAAACATGGTTATTGCTGTAATGTTTCTTAAAGATTGTTTAGCTGAAAGGAATTTTAGATGAAGTCATCAGCATATAAGTGATAGATAATGACAGCGATATCATCGTTTTGCTTTTTTCAGAATGAATATGACAGAATTCGAACTTCTGAATTTCTGCAGTAGTTTTGTGTTGCAATGCGAGTTGCGTAAATTTTATAGATCCCTAGAGCCAGACCTCTGAAGAGTTATCTCTTGTACGACAACGCCCTCAATCAATGACGTTGTTAAGACACTCAGGGTCCATATGAATTTAGTAGAATTAAATTCCCATCTTAGTTTACTTCTGAGGTAACCCTTGCGGTCTCAAAAGCTTAGGGGCCCCTTAGCTGTTGTCCTACCCGTAACCTGTCTGCTACTCCACTAACTTCAATGACCAGTGAAGTTATCGGGAATAAGACAATTTTCTGGCATCTAAATTGCTTTTGTAACAGGCATTTCAAACGTGGACTCTTATTATTGATCCTAAATGTGAGCAAAACTCTTTTTATACTAATTTCAATCATTTAGACATACTTTTAGCTTTTTTGCTCCTTCGCAGTATGATCTCATTTTTGTGGTATTACCTAAAAATACAATCAACAAATATTCTTTGCACGACAATGAAGAGTAAAAGATAAATTAAATCAGTTTTCTAAAGCGTACCTTGTCTTTTCCTGCATTAGATTTTGCATAAAATTTGCATGGCATATGATTACAAAACTATCCTTCTCTTTATGCTATATGATTGACGTGGCGCAGCCTTTTATATTATTTAACACTGCAAGACCGTAGCAACATTATCTTTTTTCTACAATACCTGCCACTACAAGAATCATTGCAGAAGCATGTGTGTATTGTGGCATGTTGTTTTCTCAACGATTTTTTCCGCTTTTGTATTTGCGTAAGTTCTACTGTAAAATGATAGTCTCACCGTGAGACTTATTGTTTTATTGTGTGATATTTTTGAAAAGAGAAATACTATGTTCCATAAGAGTGCTACTACGGCAACCTAGTCATCTCTTCAATTTCTCGTAAGCAATTGAAAGAAATCCTGTCCTTCATTCAAGTGTTTTATTGAATTGGAATTTTGACCTTTATCGTGTAGTAGTTTGTAAAGAATCTGTTGGTACTACAGAACTTTACCACAACATGAGAAAGCGGCCACATTCTTTTCACATAGTGAAAGCTTTTTTCGTCCGACACTCATCAGAATGACTATGTTTAGGCCACTATCCGACGTTTTCATACTCTGATGAGTGTCGGACGAAAAGGTTTTCAGTATGTGAAAAGAATGTTGCCGCTTTTTCATGCTGTGGTAGTAGTTTGTGTAACTTATTACACATTCTAGTAAAGCGTTCCAGGCTTTTGAAGAAAACTCATTTTTTCATGTATTTTAAATATTTTATTTATTTATATGTATATAATGTATTTTATTTCGCAGACCCAACATGCAATGAAAAAGCCCCATTTGGCATTAAAAACCGTAAATAAAGCCATTCAATCAATGCCTAAGAACGCCCTTTGTAAATACCACAAGGCATCGTTTCTGTACACCTTGGAAAGATATGAGGTAAGTTACTGTCTATTTCTTACATCCATGGTCAAGAAGAGACCTTCAGATGTTTGTTGCTCCATGCAAGTAGCGCTTGGCTCTTCTTGGTCTTATC
Source organism: Cassiopea andromeda (assembly GCA_018155075.1). Lineage (NCBI taxonomy): Eukaryota > Metazoa > Cnidaria > Scyphozoa > Rhizostomeae > Cassiopeidae > Cassiopea > Cassiopea andromeda. The sequence continues at coordinate 196,724 of WIPJ01001171.1, read as the reverse complement.
GTTACTTTGCCATAGTTGGTTACCTGATGAAGTAACATACGTCCATTCCAATAATTTCCTATGGCTTTTGCAGCCGTGCTGCCTAGGCAGACCTTGTGGTTTTTCGACCGGACAACACGCTTTCTGTACCTAATTTAGAACGATTTTAACATATGAAAATCTTTCTAGTGTACACTTTTTATAGGTTTAAAATTTATAAAAATATCGAGGCTCAGAATCGCTGAAGTTTCAGTTTAATTTAAGTTTCATCAAGACAAAAGAATTGGTTTTGTATCACAGTTATAATACTGCTTTCAGATGTACGTTTGCATTATCGATACAAAATAAAAAATCTTGCTAAGTTTTATGACACAGTAAAGCGTCAACAAAGATTGGAACATATTTCTTAAATTTCTAGGCGAAGTTGCTCCGTTGGCATTCAAGAATTCTTTAAGAATAAATCTAGGCTCAAAATCAGAAAATTTTTTATATTGAGGCTCGGCAGAAAGTTGGATATTCTTATAAAAAATGAATATACTCTAAAGTGCCAAATAAACGGGAGGTCCTAATAGACAGGGGGGTTGGAAAAAATGCCAAAATTTAATATACGGGGGGAGGTCAAAATAAACGGGGAGCTTGGAATTTGAGAAAAGGCTTTAAATGATTATACATGGACGGAAAGAACAAAAACAGGTCGTCATAGAGCATAACACTAAAATACATACAGCAGTGCGCTATTTTGCCATGAAAATTGGGCGTAAATAATACTAACAAAGAAAAGAAATGAAATGAGGGGGTTTGTAAAAAAATTTCAATTTCCTTAAAATTAATAATGTCCTGGTAGGGTCGGGGGGTTGGAAAAATATCGAAAAATTACTAAGTGGAAGGGGTGTTTATTTGGCACCAGAGTGTATGTTTTTAAGGTATTCATATGCAGCATATGATATTTTCTTAGCTAACCCCATTGTGTAACAAAGCGAGGCCTTCAACTTATGTTGAATAATACCGATTATAGATGTGCACAATAATCGAGAATTTAAGCTTCTTTTGAGAGATTAGGATGATATTCTATTCATTGGCCCACGTGTTAAAAAATGACGACGTAAAATAAGTTTACTAGATCTTATTTTGTTTGTTTCAATTTTAGGAAGCATTAGTTGAACTGGACGAACTGAGAAAATTAGCACCAAGGGAAGCATTAATATATTTCTTATTCGGAAAGGTAACACTTGTTTTCAGTGATTTATATAGCAAATCTTTCTTAGTTATATTTAAATCTCAAACGTTTTACGTCATTCCGTTTATTCCTTTGTTTTATTGCCTGTTCAATTCGCTGTCCTTGTTTTTAATTTTGACTCATTCCTGTAGTGCATATTTGTTATTGTTGTCCTGCTATTCTCACCATTGTCCACAGCAGCATGTTGTAGACAACGTTTTTATCGCCGCGGACCGTTTAGCGTATGACAATATAACTGCGGCCTAGGAGAGGGGCGTAGAAGGTTCACACTTCCAAGTAGACTTGATGAAGTGAATGTTTTCATTAGGGTGCAAATTTTGTCATCGTAATTCAAGTGACAGGAAGATTCTGATTTACTGGCCAGCACCGGTCCGCGGTCCGGGGACTGGGGAACAGTGGTCTACAGTATGTTCTGCGTTTTGAATTTTATCAGTTTTTGTGATAGGCACTTAGACATGTACTGGTAGTGTTATCGTTGACTGTCAGAATGTTACTCTGACGCCATTTGGAACCATCCATAGAGGACGCCCCCACTTATGGTGGAGGGGGTTAATAGCGAACATGCATAGTAGGGAGAGTAGGGGGTATGAGAACTAAATATCCTCATTAATGGATGACCCCATTTTGGGACCGCTCATTATTTATGCCACAGGTCGGAGCCGAAGGGAAATAGGTTGGGTAAATGATTTTCTGGGCAGCCTTAAGGTTGAGTATATAATTTGTTTGCCTCCCATAGATTTGGTAGCTCATTTTTAGAAAGCTCGATGTTTGTTGGCTAACTATTGTTTTTATAGTGGACGAGGTTGGGTAAGAAAAAAGTGTTACCCAAATAAGCATTTCTCTTCAGCTCCAACTTAATCATAAATAATGAACGTTCCGTTAGTAAGACCAACGCATGAGTACTCTTGTTTTTTAGATCCATCGTAAACGAGGACAGGTGCACTTAGCACAGATGAACTTCTCTTGGGCATTGAGTCTAGATCCGCAAGGCGCCAATAGCATGATCAAAGAGGCCAGATACGTTCAGGAAGAAGACGATGAATTCAATCCATCAACTTTTGATTTCGGTGAGACTGAGAACTCGATAGACCAGGATGAGGTTATGTCTGATCTTGAGGCTCAAGAGGGAGCCGCCGTTAATGAAGGTAGCAATAGTGGTAGTTTTGTATAAGTGAACTTAATGACAATTAATTAGGTTGATTCATATTCATATTAAACTAATGTCAAATTTTTTAGAAATTCAAAACGATCGTGTTATATTTCATATAGAATGTTTTGCCCATTTTAGTTGTTACATGTAGGTGGAAAACCATTGTTTTATAGCCAGTTGTTCCATCCATTGTTCCCCCTCCCTATTTCCCACTTCTTTTCTCCTTTCCCTCTTCTCTGCTTATTTCTTTCTCTATCCCCCTTTTGATTCTTAGTATTACTAAACAGGGTTTTTGCAGGTCCTTGAACTCCTTCAAAAGTGATAGAAGTCGAAATGTTGGCACTTGAAATTCCTTGAAAATGAGAATTTTTCCTTGAAAATTGACCACAGACTTTGAAATTCGTCAATGCTTACTGTTGACTTCGTTCACAGCAGCAAACAATGCAAAAAATAATTTTAAAAAATACCCAATAAAGGTTTAAAGAAGATAAAACAAATAAAAAACTCTTGATATGCCAAGAATGTTGTAGCATTTATTTGAACTTTTTCAGAAGAAACGAAATAGCCAGGAAGGTCTATTACTTCATAGCTCCTTGAAAGTTTTTTATTTTAGTCCTTGAAACCACATTTTTTGTAACAAACATGTCTATAAAAAGCATGAGGCTGAAATTAGGCAAAGATTAGGAAATATTCAAGAAACAGGCAGGCAGAGTTTCAAGTAATAACTTGCAAAAACTACTTTTACTAGTACATTTTTATCACACTAACAAGGACTTAGACTGAACATCCAGTATATGCCTCACAAAACCTGTGCATCCCTTTTCTTGCATCACGATGACCTAGTCTGGGCTGGTATTTTTATTGGAAGACTTTAAATTTTAGAAACATTAAAGGCTAGATTTGACGAAATATTAAGAAGCATCCAAGCTGAAGCCAGAGAGTTTGTTTCTTATAAAAAATAACATATAGTCCTTGAGAACTTCTTGAATTTGCGTAGTTGAGTCCTACATGAACCCAGAATTGTTGTGGTGTATGTAGTTTCCTTAGATTAATGCTTTGTAATGGCCTATGCTTCATTTAATCGCCAATGCTGTTGCAAATAAAATAAGTTGAGCGTAGTTCTGTTTGGCCCTAGCCTGCCAAGCATAGGCGTCAAATCTTGATTGGCTAACAAAGGAATCGCCATCATATGGTTCCTGCTAATAGTGTGGCAAGAACTCGTTCGAGAAGCTTGTTTTGGTGGCAAATATTATACTTCCTTTGCGGAAAAACTGATAATACGTAGTTTCGAATAATTGAGGAATATTGTGCAACCAAAGTCAGAAGGCTTCAATTCATATTTTCAGAAGGAGCAATTTCTTATATCTTGGCGCATATCAAAAGTTATTGGTATTACAAGTTATTCATCTTTCCTTGTAATGTCAATAACTTTTGATCTGCGCAAGATGTAAAAATTGTTCGTTCTGGAAATGTGAATTGAAGCCTTCTGAACATCCTTGCAAAATATTGTTCAATTATTCGAAACTATTTTTTATCAGTTTTTTCGCAAAGAAAGTACACTATTTACGACCAAAACACGCTTCTCGAAGGAATTCTCGCAACATTATTGCCAGGAATCATTCGATGGTGATTCCTTTGTTAGCCAATCAAGATTTGACGCCTATGCTCGTCTGCCTCATGTTATGAGCTTGATTATACTATCACTCTCTCACAAGACATTTCTTTATTTGATGAATAGTTGTAAATTATGTGAAGTGTGCGCACAGCTGATAGAGCATTGTAGTATCTTCAAAGTATCCATTTCTGCCAAATCTCTCGGGTTCCTGATGAAAGAGAAATGCTCATTAATTGTTGGTAGTTTCTATCCTCCTCAAGCTTATTAAGACCCCTTGCTTATTAATATTTAGTCTTTTACAAAATTTGCCAGTACTGCCAGTTCACTTCGTAGAGTGGCTCTTTATCCTCTCTATTAAACGTTTACTTTGTACTCAAAGTTTCCACCTTTCTTCGCTGAGTAAATCCCCAACTGATTAGCTTTGAAAATCTTCAGACACCCTAGCTATTGCGATCCCGAACTATAAAGCACCTCAGAGTAAGCATAGAAGGATGACCTAGGATATACAATTTTTCAAATTCCCCATCCTTTGTTGAAAATGCATATACCATCCCCTTCCCCATGTTATCTTTGCCCTTAGAAATTTGATTTACAGTAGAATAGTTTTGTTGGCAGTTCTTTAATTGGAATACTCTGGTATTTTTCAGTTGAGTCAGCCAATTACAATATGAACAAGTTTTTGTAGAGATTTGTGTTACTACATGATTGCCAAGCAAATCCCTAATTAGCTGCTTAGTTTGTCTTGTTTTCTCTACAAACGTCATTGCACGTATTTTTTACGATGGATGTGATTGCTTAAAGATATAGCATGATGATACAGAATGAGCATACAGCACCTAAAAGGTTGTCAACCTGCCGCTTTGTTAGCAGACCATGGGATGCACGAGAATAGTTACAATTAAAGAATTTCCTATGCTCTTCATTCGAGCATCTCTTGATCCTTTACTGACATACTGGAAGTGCAAGCCGATAACTATTCTTATGGATTTTAACCAAGTCTTATTATTTTCAGATTCAGATTATAACTTTACAGAGTTCGTACAGGTTTTGGAAAGTTGTCGAAATTGACAATGCCATTTTCTAGGACCTGGAAAGTTTTGGGAAAGGGAGGTTTTTCAAAATGGCTATCGAAAAGTTCTAGATTTTTTTGTGTAATGAAGGTCGTGCGCATAAGGACTCTTAAGATTGCGTGTTTATTCAATAATATCTGAATCACAACTAAAGTACAATTCTAAATCAGCACATGTTACAGCACTGGACGCACGTAGTAATCAACACATTTAACATTCAACAGCCAGCAACAGTGTACAAACAATACAGCACAGTCAATGATATATACAGAATAACATCATGATACTATTGATTTGTTTTACATAGATCGTGGGGAAATTACATATTACATTTGGGAAAATTTTAATGCATCCTACAGTGGATACAACATAGCATCGTGTGTGTTACCTTTGTTCATCTTACTATACAACAATATTCAATGCTTAATCCTAGAGGAAACGCATACAAAATTTACATTGTCTTACCTGCAGTGGCAACTTGCTAAAAATTGCGATTGAAAACCAGAATTCATTGTTAGTGTTGCAGGTACGTTTTTAAACTTCTAAGTTTTGAACCATTTGACTTCAATGAAAAGATTGTTCCGCAGTTTAGCATCCTATTGGGAGAAGTAATTCTGTCCAGATGCCGATTTGTAAGAGGAATGGCTAAATCTGTTCTAGTATTTAACAGCTCTCTCTTGAATCAATCAGACTATCTAACTAACATTTCTGAAAGGTAGGTAAGGGATTTGTAATGAAACGACTCTTAAAGTAATTTCAATCTTTTTGATTCTATGAAGTCATTAGTGATGGGCGACGAACTAAGTTGTCTTTAATCAGAATAAACATAGATGGTTTTGGTTGTTGTAAATTGGGCGAGCATGGGATAAGAAAAGGACTAGATGTGAATTTATTCTAATTAGTCAATCAAATGGAAGCTATTTACATGATTCTAAGATCGATTGTATCAAGTCCTACTCTGCTCAACTCAATGCCAATGCAATGCCAAATTTTGCTAGCATATGCAACGCATGCGTACTAAATAGGCGTAGGTAATGGGAACACATAGAGAACGTGCTGAGAAGGCGCAACGGAAGTGCCCGAAACAAGAGCCCAGTTCCCCTTATAGTCCTCCGCTGCGGCCCTTCACAACATTGGTGACAATCCTTGGCGCCCTACTTCGAAGTTTTGGTAACCTTGTGTTGATGCAGTGAACTCTCTATACGAAGCAGTAGTGCCGTTCGACTAGCTTCTGCGCATTTTTTCATGAGCAATAAGTAGATACTTGTTGGGGAAGCATTGCATTTCTAGTCCTCGCGAAGCCTTTTTCGTCAGTTTAAAGCTTAAGTTTGCTTGCTTCAAGTTGAAGGATGTTCTTCAAAAATATTCCCCGACAGTTTGTATTATATGCAAATATACCATTCTCATCACCCTCCACAAAAGAGTACTCTCTGCATTGCCATTACGTTATCCTTCAGTCGCTTACTGCTTTCAATAGCCAGACATAAGGGGCATTTAATTAATTTTTCAGCCAAGATTGCAAGTTACACAGATCATCGTTTATGTGTTCGTTAGATGCGGAAACATGCACAAAACTTATGTCAACTGCATACAGATTTACTTCACAATGTTTCATGTAAATGTAAGTCGTTGATATGATAAATAGGAGAGGCCCGTGGCAGGAACCTAGCGGTACCTTGCATGTTATAGTTTCTATGTGGGAAAGCTTCCCATTTCCATCAGAGTATTTGAGTTCTTTGCTGTGACTGCTATATAGCACAGGTTTTTTTGTAAGAGCATTTCATGATTGACACTGTCACTAGCCTTTCTGAGATCCACATTAACCTACTTCCAAATTGAAATACCAACATGCACTTTTGCAAACATGAGAGGACAGAGTTTGATCTTCAATACGTAGACTGCTTTCCAAAGGAAATTTTGTTACTAATCAAGATAGCGGTAAAGTTGGTCATAAATTACCTTCTCAAATAATTAAGAAGCAACCCGCAGAAAATGAATCGGAAGGTAATTAGAACTAGTGTGGCCCTTAAACCTACAGACAAGAATAGGTTGAAGAGTTGAACTAGGTACTGGGCTAAAATTTTCAACTAATGATCATTATATCATCTACTGCATTCGCAAATATAATGGTGCGATTGAAAAAGATCATTAGTTGATAAAAGATAAAAACTAGGAGTATGAAGCATTTTAGTGAAAATCAATTCCTGTCTAAAATTTCTGGCATAAGTTGTGGTCAATTCTTCCAGCAAACAGATGATATAGATATGTTTGTTAATAATTGGTCTTCCTTGTTTTCCTTTGTCATAGAAAAAATGCACAGTTAAAAGAAATGCGCGTTTCTTAGAGATATTATCCTTGGATTAGTAAAGACCTCAAGCGTTTGATGAGAACTAGGGATAGACTAAAAACAGCCGCTCTTAAAAGTAAATCAGAAATTCTCATGGATGCAGATAGGCAGGCTCGAAATAGGGTTAATTCTATATATATCCAGCTTAAGAGACGGTATTTCTCTCTTAAAATCTCTGAATATAAGGGGAACATGAAAGAGTCTTGGAAAACTATCAATGAGCTATTGAAAAAAGATCAAAATCTAGCAACATTAATTGTCTTAAGGATTCTGAGCAAACATTTGTAAACAAAAGGGCAATTCCAATGCAATGAATAATTTCTTTTGTACAATTGGAGAGAAGCTAGCTAGTAAAATAGATGCAGTTCCAAACCCTTTTCTCTCTGGTGAAGCTACTAAAAACAAATAGCAGTGTCAAGTTTCAATTCGCTTCAACTACAGTAAAAGAGATCAGAGATGCAATTGCCAAGATCAAAACTACTAAGGGCTTTGGAAAGGACAATATTTTCTGCTACTTCTTAAAGCAAGCCATGCCTTTTATTGAAAAGTCATTGGCTGATTTATTTAACACGTCAATTGAAACAAGCTAGTTTCCAGACCTGTGCAAGTGTCCCAGGGTTACACCAATCTTTAAGGAAGGTAATAAGGCTGAAATGTCGAATTATCGCCCAATTTCTGTTCTACCAGTCATCGCAAGGCTCTTTGAAAAGCATATCGCCAACCAACTATACCAACACATGAATGATAATGCGAACCACATGGATGGTTTAAATCCTACTCCAATCATGAGCAACTTACTACATTCCACGAAAAGCCAGCTAGTACACTCTTCAGTCACTTTTGACTTCGCCCTGATAATTTTCGTTCCTTCGCAGCAATTATATAGAAGCGCCGAAGGCGCTAGATGTCCAACTCGGTCTGCCAGAGTGAAGCAAATTCTGTTTTGGCGGCCATTTTAAATGGTGGCAAAACGATTTTTCGCCTGTACTGGGCCCTTGTAAATTGGCAAAAAGTAAGTGCCGAGTTTGTGAAGTTCCCAACGGACTTTTAGCGTGTAAAGTGGTGAGTCGTCATTAACCATCTCTTATTTCCTCAATTTCGATTGAATTTTCACGATTCGTGTATTTAAAGGTGGCAGTTGCTGCGGTGCGCTTTGTGAAATTCGAAAAATATAATTAAAAACTGTTTTTGCAACGTAGCAGTGAAGCCATTGGTAATTTTTTACATTTTTTTTGATTTAACATTATATACGAAGTTAAAAATAATCTTTTCCTTGTGGTTGCTTGTGATGTTAAGACTCAGAGCTCAGCAGACCCAACTATGAATGCGGACTTAGGTTGTCTGCTGTTTGCTGCCATTGAGATAAAAAGATAAAATATATCGCATTGTTATCTTTAACAAGTTAAATTGGATCGCATCTTTTTCCAGAAAATGGTTAAATCTTGCTCTACATTTGGATGCACAAATCGTTTTTCTAAAAACGGAATTTCATTTCATAAACTTCCCCTGAAGGATAAGAGCCTTCTCCGAAAGTGGATAGTGGCAACAAAGAGAGAACATTTTCAACATACCTTCAATAGCTATTTATGTGGCGAGCATTTCCTTCCTTCAGATTTTAATTTTTTGAAAGATGAAGATAAACCCCAATTGTTGCCAAATGCTGCTCCATCAATTTTCACTTTTCCAGACAAAGTGATAAAAAAGATCTTCAAACAAAAATGAAAGTTTTTAAGGTTATTAGTGTGAATACTACAGCAAATGAAATTGAAATCGCAATTGCTAACTTAATCCCCTTTTAATGAAATCTTTGCAAAACATTTTATTTCAACAAGAAAGAAGCACACCGCAGCAGCTGCCACCTTTGAAGTACTTGAAACGTCGTGATAAAATACACAAATTACCAAAATTCAAACAAACTTGAAAGGACAAGAGATAATTCATACTAACTCGCCGCTTTACACGCTTAAGATCCGTGTGGAACTTCATGAAATCAGCCCTTACTTGTCACCAAAGTATAAGGGCTCAGTACTGGCGATAATCCTTTTTGCCACCATTTAAAATGGCCGCCAAAGCAAAATTTGCCTCACTCGGTTCAATGTGCAAACCCCTGGGCTGGACACTTAGCGCCTTCGGCGCTTCTACATCTTTGCTTCGCAGCTTTCAGTGCGCAAACGAGGCAGTGGTTGCTAAGTACCCATAATTTCTAGACCACTATGGCGGAAGAAAGAGAAAAATCCGATGTTGAAAATGCAACTGCTGACTTGCAAAAGAAAATTGCAGATGCATTCGATATCTTCGATCATGAATCTAATAAGACTGTGGACGTCAGGTATGCTACATTTTCTGCTGCCTTTCTTTGCTCATGATGTTGATTAGTTCACCTTCAAGCTTGAGGTAAATTATTTGCCTGAAAATAAATGACTGCAAGCTAGAAGAAGCAATCTTATAGGTTTTATATAGATGATATTAAAAGCAATACCTACATAGCATCCTCTTAATGTTCCAAATGATTAATGATATGTGAGAAACGAATCTTCTTCCAAAATATATAGCTACGAAAATCTCTTGTACACAAAGAACTTGAGAACGTGCCAGGTTTAGCCTAAATATTTAAATAAAAACATAAGTTATTTGATCGTAATTTAGTAAAAAGCAATTTCTCATAACAGGAAGAGGGAAAGGCTAATACCCAGGCAATTTCTATGAAAACCAAATAGCTTTCAATTTACTGTGCGTGCGCTTGCGTGAGCCTATGCGTGTGTTTGTTCTGGCAGCTTTCCATCTTTTCACATACTGGCAGATATTTCTTTCATTAAGGCTGGAATTTCCATCCTTTAGAACTTGTCTTGAGTTTCAAACCGAGGTGCATTCCATGCACTTGGGCCTGAAGATCTCCGGCGTGGAGATAGCTTTCCTGTCAGCGTGGCGGCGTGGATATAGCCTAAACTATATTCTTTGGTGTACTGGCGTAGTAAATGCAAATCTCAACCAACGCACAATTCTTTTGATCTTTGCGCCTCAGGTGTACACCAACTGTCAATGTCGGTGTACACCTGAGGGGCTACTGGCATACCTCTGGTGTGCTTTTTACATGGAATGTACCCTGGGTTTCAAGGGGACCTACAGAATAACAAGCCTACATGACAGTAAAATACTTGAAGAAATTACAGATGCTTAACAATCATATTGACAATGTATTTACAAAAATAAACTTAAAGCATTCTAGAGAGGATGCATAATCCTGTTTCCATTATTCTGATATACTGTTGGAAACAAAGTAGATATGACTATTGGAAATGTAAATATGATAAGTGATCAGCTTATCAGAAAAGCAGCTGTCTTTGATCCTCAAAGCATTGTTTTGAAGAATGGACAACTATTTAGCTGTATTTTGTATCTTTTTTATTATTTTGGCATCTTTTATGTGTTCTTGCAAATGTTCAGTCTTGGATTACTTAACACATTAATCAAACTTAAGTTGGTATTAATTTTTGGTCAGATGCTTAAAATAGCTGTAGTGCTTGGGATGAGAAAATTTATAATTCTCTTCTAGGGAAATTGGAACAATTATAAGGTCACTCAATTGCTGTCCAAGTGAAGGGGAAGTGCATGATATTCTGGCAGATGTAGGTTCTCTGCTTAAAAATACTAAAATTAACTTTAGATTTCAACTCCATGTGCTTCATATGCTTTTCATTTCAAGACATTTCTGCTTTTAGTGCCATTATATATCCTAATTTGTGTCTATGTTCCTATTACCCTGAAAACTTTGAGGTATACACAATATCCATAGCAAATAGACAAATAGACTTGAAAACTGCTGTTCAAACCCTGTGCTTCCACTTTTAAAATCTTTAATTCCTCAAAGCAAGGTCAGAATTTCTCAAAATTACTTGAATATCCTTGGATTCCAATTTGAATTTCCATAAATGCTTCTTTATCTGTGTAATTCCATTCATAGTTGTGCTAATAAGCATGTACTAGTTATCACAGATAATTTCTTCACCAGTCAATTCAAAAAGTAGATCCCCTAGCACATACCTCAAAATTTCAGCTCATTGTTTTCTCTTAATTAATGCTGCATTTTTTCATACCTTATTTTTAGTCAATCCTCTTCACTATCATGACAAAAATCAAATTGAAGACAATCATTATGTGCAACTAGTGATATAGTTTATTGCATAGTACATCCAGAGAAAAACCACAAAGCATACCCCATTGCTCATTTCCATTGCAAGTTATGGATAAATCATCAGCAAATATAATCTCTGGCAGCTATCTACTTGTGAGATTTAGACATGGAAAAGGCAAAATCCTACATAGTCTTTTTGTTACCATCAGTTCTAATGCAGATGACAGAGCAGCTCAATGAATACAAAACAAAACTAACAGAATATTTACATCAAATAGCTCATCTAATTTAATCTGTAGACATCAAATAGCTTTTAGATATGCTTGTTTTCAGTCACTCTAAAACAGAAAGTTCCTTAAAAATTCCTTGAATCCTGGAATTTCTTGCAGAACTCTTTGTTAGGTAAAAAATTCCTTGCTTTATGAAAATTCCTTGAAAGTGATAACACTGCTCAAACCTTTTGAGTAAAAAAGTGAAGCATTTAGTGTTATTCATAGCATTATTAAGTTTTTCATAGAATTTGCTACTTAGTTAGATGGAACCAAGGTAGAAAATCAGAGTACACTCAAGTCATGGCTTAGTGCTTGCTCAGGGTTCACCTGGCTGTGATTGGGTGGCAAGGGGTGATGAAAGACAGCAAGAAAAGGAGCTGGCTACCCTACCTCAAATGCCAGTGGCCCAAGATGAAGATAAGTGCCCTGCCCAACACAGACACATACATACATGCAAAATTATGTAGCACCCTATCTATTTATTTTCATTCTTAGAGAAGTGCTTAAGAGTCCCATATACATTTTTTCATAAGAAACATGAGGCTGAAATTAGGCAAACATTAAGAAAACTTTAAGAAACATAGACAGACTGAGTTTCAAATTGTAACTTTCAAAAAATGTTTTCACTGGTGAATTTTTCATTAAACTAGCAAGAAAATAAAATTAACATCCATTGCAGACCTCACAAACCTGAATATCCTTTTCTTGCATCACAATTGCCCAATCTGAGTTGTTTTCATTGGAAGCCTTTAAATCTAAGAGACATTTAAGGCTGAATTTGATGAGATATTAAGAAAAATCCACACTGAAGCCCAGAGAATTTGTTTCTTTAGAAAAAAGCATGTAGCAATTTTAGGTAACCTGTTAGTAATTGCTTTGCAGATGGAGGAAGATGAGCCAACAGGGTACATTCGTTTTGAGAGATTTGAGCCAGTAATGATGAAGATCCTGTTGGAAAGAAAGTTAGCACATTCTTTTTAGTGTTTTTAATACTTGTATTGTAGTATTTTTATGGCTTTTCATCTATATTTAGGGTTGCTTTTGTAGAACAGGCTTATATCAGCAATGTTTAGTCATGATTTTATTCCTTGTGAATATGGTAGTGCACTTACTTTGAGCTTGGACAGATAAAATTTTGCTCCCACTTGATTACGCTTAAGGCTGGTACTATTCTTTTTCTAGATATAGACCTGCCAGTGAAGACCAATTATTAAAAGCATTCTCAGTGAGTATTTGGCAAGATTTAGGGTCTTGTGATATATTTTTACAGCATACATGGTAATCTTGTGGATTATAAGATTTGGTAAATAATGACAAGTAAATGTATGATTTTTATAACATGAACTGTACTTGATAACCCTTCTCTCTCTATAACCATATGTTTGGTTTCTCACAAAGTTACCACTTTGCATGAAAATTCTTGTTGTCATGTCAGAAGACCTGCTAATGAATTTTCACTAGTGGAGAATTGAGACAGAGGAGCATTGTAGCCAGGGGGTATGGTCGGGACTATCTATCCCTTCAACAATAATTCAATATCAACTTTTAGGTAAAGTGAAGCAGGGCTAATTGACATTACTAAAAAATAAGACGTAACTTTCAACTTTTAATTTGACACAAAAGACTACAATGAGTGGTAAATAGAATCAACTCAAGTTGGCTTCTAAAAACATTCAACAAAAGGCCACATTATGTTGGGGAATAATGACCCAGCTAGTGGGGGAATATAAGAGCATGGTGGGGGAATGCCCCCCATAAGTATGTATGCTAGGAGATTGTGTGTGTCATATCATATCACAATACACCAAACTGATTTGCTGCTCAAGGAAAACTGATTGGTAAATAGACCTCAAGCAATTTTTGTCATGAGCAGAATACAGCATGTGTGGTAATTGGCATGTGCAAATGGTTTTTACTTATCATTACTCTAGTAAAACATTTTTTGCACATGCATCCAGCAGATCAGTAAAACGATGCAAAAGCTTCCCACTAACAAATGGACGCGAAACGTAACATGTGGAGAATTGAAATACTAACGTTCAAAAACTGTTTTTGCTGGCAAATTTTTCATCAAACTAGCAAGAAAGTAGAATTAACATCCACTATATGCCTCACAAAACCTGAGCATCCTTTTTCTTGCATCACAGTTATCTAATTTGGATTGTTATTGTCATTGGGAGTCTTTATGTTAAGGCTGGATTTGACAAAATATTAAGATACACCCAGGCTGAAGCTAGAGAATTTCTTTCTTATATACAAAATGTGCAATGCACTACGCAACTCTACAATACTCGCCAAAAGTCCTGGGACAATGTGTATATTTTTAATCTGGACAGAGCATTCACCCCCCTCCTCCCCCTAAACAATGTTGGTTACTGAGAGAAGTACATGCGATAACGGAAAGATTTTTCGTGCACAATAACGCCAAGTGTCTCATGAACAGACCAACACTGTTTTAGGGGGAAGGGGGTTTGCATCAAGGCGTGATGGTTGAAATGCTGAGAAAGCTATAGTTTTTTATAATTTTTTGAAAATGTCCCAGGGACTTTTGGCAAGTATTGTAGCTGTGAGTGAACTACTTCTGACACTCTGCTGTTCAAGAATAGCTAACTGATGGAATGAATCGCCCAATGATGCTTCTTTTCTGTTAATAAATTATTTTTAGCTATTTTTTATCCCATTTTTGGTTACTATTTTTTGAATAACAAATGCATTCTTGGAAAATATTTTTCTGTAACTAAGAATAATAGAATTAACTAGAATAAAATTAATGCAAGATTTTGTGAGAACCGCAGCGAGAAGACACACAGTCAGTGAATTCTCACTGCATATGCCAGAGATCTCTGGTTTATACTTTCATTCTTTCATCTAGAGCTTGCTTGGAAGCATTTTAATATTATAATAATTCTCTTATGATAAAAGTCTCGGCCCCTTTAATCCAAAATATACCTTGTAATTGACAGTACTGTCTTGTAAGTAGCTGATATTATGTAGCAGGTGTTCGTAAGCATCGTATCTTGCTGCCATTAACAGGCACGTAACTGAAAGGCGCACAGAGGGGTAGTGCCCCCAATTGAAAATTTTTGCTTGGCTTTGGCCCCTCCCTACATAATTATCGACCTGAACATTTAGATAACCAAACAAGGTTTCTCACAACCCCCCCCCCCAGAATGATGATGCATTGAGGTTTTACCACTACAGGACAACTAGAAGCTTGGACTACCATTTGATTTATTTGATATAGACGCACAGCTTACTCATCCATTACAGTACATACATCATCCTAATTATTTCTGATAATCAGCAGGGGTGGGGCAGCCAGCTATCGCAGAATGGTGGTGCCACGCCCTGAAGTTATGACACAATGTTGATGCCACACCCATATCAAGATCTTGCTAGAGGTCCCTCATCCCTATCCAAGCATTTTCTCGTCGAATTTGGACGAGGTAGACAATTGATATTGGCGAGAGGTGGGGGAACATGTCCCCCCGTTCCTCCAGTCCTCCCGTGTTGCCGTCACTGATAATCAGCTTCCTACCTTCCTGCCATTGGTTTTTGTAAAAATGGAACACAGATGGTATCTTTTGAAAGTATGCTCTTGACACTATTTGTATGCATCAAAATATATAGATTGGCATGAAATTGTTTTGGTTCTTTCAAAGTGTTCTTCCTTCTCTGAACTGGCTCTTCCATGCTATTCTAGCTAATAGTAATGTAGACCAAGTATTTTGACAACTTCTCATTGTACTTCTATCAATTTTTATAGGTGTTGGACCAAGAATCAAAAGGCTACCTAACATCGGATGAGTTGCAAAAACTGATGATAGAAGGAGGTAGGCCCTGCTTTTTCATAACTTCATGAGAAGCTAAGCTTTCTTACCTTGTTATAGAATGCTTCTACCTCTTTTGACGTACTCTTCAACTGAAGAGAGCTACAGAATGACTTCACTGTTTTGTAAACCCTTGTTCTTGCCAACAAAAGCATTACATGGTGGTTTATTTTCTGTGTATTGTTATAGAAATTGGATTATCTCACTAGAAAATCAGCAAAAGTACCTTTCATAGTGTTCCAGCATTTAAAGTCCCCTACTTCATTTATGATTCTGATAAACTCTTTTCGGAAACTTTATGTAATTAATACATGATCTAACTACTACAATGGTAAACGTCGCCACTTGGTAAGTAGTTTACAATAGCTACTTGGTGCTAAACACAAAAACAATGAAAAAATTTAAACATGAATATTAGAGTGTCAAAATTTTAGTGTCTGACCATTCTTTATTTCGTCTACAGAAGATGTTGCATGACGTTCGAATAGTAATTTGTAAAAGAATTAAGTTTATGAGAATATTGAGACTCAAAAGCACTGAGATTTAAGAATCATTGCAGAACACTGCATGGCTCAAGCTTTATTATGCCTTAGAATTTGTGTGTATTCCAGTAATGATTCTATTTTCACATGAACTTTTTCACTTTCGATACAATGTTTTGTTGTTCTGTTCAAGTTATGTCTTGTTTTATAATGAAGCACATAATTTCTCATAAGAATACCGAACTTTTTGCTAAGCCTAATATGTTTAAATATTTCTGGTTTTGAGCCTGAGATTATTCTTTCTCTGTTGTTAAATGTCATAGGTGTAAGTTCGTCTGAAAATCAAAAGAATATATTCAGATCTTTTTTGATGTCTTGGTTCATCACGAAGCAAAACAAAGTGGAGCAGAATAATAAATATTGTATAAATAGTGCAGAAATTAATCTACAAACAGTTCTATAACTTGAATACGCGAAAATTTTAAGCCTTGATGAAGCTTGAGTCTTGCATTATTCTTAAATTTTTCATAAACTTTATTCTTATAAAAAAATAGATTTCACCTTAACTGCATCAGCTCAAAATTTGTCAACGCCTTGAAAACTTTCATA
This sequence comes from Cassiopea andromeda, assembly GCA_018155075.1. NCBI lineage: Eukaryota > Metazoa > Cnidaria > Scyphozoa > Rhizostomeae > Cassiopeidae > Cassiopea > Cassiopea andromeda. The sequence continues at coordinate 180,001 of WIPJ01001171.1, read as the reverse complement.
TATTATTCTCAATCGTGTACTGGAAAACGTTTCTTCTTTTGGACAAATAAACAATCCATTTATATCCATATCTATAGGGGGTGTTCTGTTGATGTCTTACTTCATCATAAAGCAAAATGAAAGTAGAACGGAACAACAAATGTTTTATCGAAAGTGCAATGATTAATCTGCAAACAGTTCTATAACTTGAATACACAAAAGTTTTTAAGCCTTGATGAAGCTCGAACCTTGCATTATTCTTAACTTATTCCTAGAATTTAGCGATTCTGAGCCCAAATATTCTAATAAAATGTATTCGTGTAAAAAGTTTTTAAAGCATCAACAAAGATATTAATGTATTCCTTGAACTTTCAAGCAAAGTTACAACTTTAGTACTTAAGAATAATTCAAGAATAATCTTAGGTTCAAAATCAGAGAATTTTAAAAATATTGAAGGTCAGCCAAACGTTCGATATTGCTATAAAGAGTGTATGCATCTTATTGTATGTTTGCTTAAGCTCTCCGTTAGAAGGTTCTGTTTTTCAGTTAAAATTTTAATTATCAAGAAAATTGTATAAATTTCTTATAATTGCACTGATAATGAATATAAATTTCTGATAATTACACAATGCTAGGATTGCTAATAATTTCTCTAGTGCTTCTCAGTTAGGTTACCAGTTAATTTGATTTCTGAACAAAAACTCCTGGAATTACTTAGTGGCCACTAACTTTTTGATTGTTAACAAAAGAAATCATATTTTTCATAAAAGAAATATACGTCTTTGCGAATTTGCTTAACAATTCCACAATAATTCTATTTTCCCATAACGATGTTGGTGGATGTTGAGAACCATATACAATGAAATACTAATCTAGAGGTCAGCTGCTTTTCTAAGGAAAGGAAATGAGTCACGCTGAAATTTTATATCTTGCCCTATTATACTATCTTCGTTTCTATGCAACATTACATTTTGAAACTCCTAAGAGAAATCAACTTTATTCTATTGTTGCTCAATTGTCTAGACAAAGGACAAAGGATTTTGTTGTCATTTTCTGAGTTTCAACTTATTTACATGGTACATGATAAAGTAAGCCTGTCTCACTAAGACCCCGTTTACAAAATAGGTACGGATAGGCCTCGTGTTTATACAGGGACTGATGGAACCTTTCATAACAGAACTACTGCTCAAAAGAGTCTACCAAGAGAGTAGGCCCCTTTTGAAACCAAACCGTAAAAGTTCTCGTGTAAACACCAGAACGCAAGAGGAAACTCGACTGATGATTATTGATGATAATTGAAAAAATTTGCTAGAAAATATTGGGCAAGGCTTGGAAGACGAAGTGTATGGTGGGAAAACTTTGTCAAGAATGTTGTTTTTCCTGATGAATGGAGAGAGAGACTGTAATTTGGAGCTGTTCATGAGTGAATAGATTCCAAGACATCGTGTAAATGGGAAGCCTACCCATATCTACGTGGAACGGTTCCATATAGAGCCGTTCCAAAGTCCCCGTGTAAACGCAGCCTATATATACACTCTTTCTTGAAAAATCCAGTTTATAAGAATATTGAGGCTCGATATCTCTGATGTTTAGGGATAATACAGGAGTAGTATAAGACTCAAGTTCATTTAGGTTAATAACTTCCTTGAATACTAGTCATAGTACTACTTTTAGCTTAACATAGATAATATCGATATTATAAAAGAGCACGACCTCTCCAAAAACATGTTTCTATAGCTGCCATTATTCCTATCTCCCTCAATGGCTTCGAAACGAGGCTAACTCAACATTGCGAATTAAAACAAAGCAAGCGAAGAGAAATCTAAACAAATGTTAGGAAAATTATCTTAAATCTGTCATTATGCTTAAGATAATATTTATTGCTCTAGTTGCTCTATTTAGATTTTGCTTTGTTCTATGAAGAAGTAAAACATCAATAAAGATTTGAATATATTCCTTTGATTTTCAGGCGAAGTTGCACTGTCAATATTTAAGAACAATTTAAGAATAATCCTAGGCACAGAAAATCAGACAAATTGAAGAATATTGAGGTTCGGTGAAAAATTAAGTATTCTTATAAAAAATTTGTTTTCAGACAATGTGTCTTAACTTGGTTTTCTATTGCTTTGTTGCACTATCCAGGTGAACCTTTCACTCAGGAAGAAATGGAGGAAATGCTATCAGCTGCTGTTGATCCTGATAAAGGAATAGTTTATTACAAAGATTATGCATCCCTTATGGCCGTTGAGGATTCATAGGTTTACTTTCAATACATAGAAGCCACTGATAGAATTCTACATTGGCATTTTAATACTTACCTGTAAAATAATTGATATGTTTTTATTAGCTATCTAACAACCATCTTTGCAGTTACTAAGATTACTAGAAGCTATTTTCTAGCTTCTTTAATGCAGTTATTTATATATTGCGTAAACGGATTTAAATTTTTTATAAACCAATCAGTACATTGACCAGTTGCAACTTATTACTGGACAACATTTCCTTACAAAAGTCTCGCAAAATCTCGTAAAGTCTCATAAAGTCTCATAAAGTACAGAAGTCTCGTACAATGCTATTCGTATAACATTTCAATGAAAAGTGATGTCTGGCAGTAGTGTAGAAGTTAATCGATAGTATGGGGGAGGCACATTTGATGGCTAGGGGGGTCCTTTCTTGTACGTATGTTTAAAAGAATCTTTGAAGTTAGTCCATGCAGTTATATAAGAAACTGATGATGTCGTCCAGTATTTTTGATGCCCTCATATCTTGTGAACTAACAATTTCTCGACAGCTGTTTAAATGTAAAATAGGCTTTTGCAACAGAATAATGATTCTTTTATGCTCTCATTTCCAAAAATTTACAGAGTTGGGGGAGACCTGCTCCCCCGTCAGTCATAGTTAGAGGTGGTGTGCTCCAATTGCTACTCTCTTCTACACCATTGATATCTGGGAAATATCTATTTCCCCCAGCTCACTTTGCTCAACTTCTGAACATTGTCACATCCAACTGAGCTCAACACTTCAATGAACATATGCTGAGCTAGGCATGGTTTCTTTAACGTGCAGTTCCACTCATAATATAAAGTTCTAAAAAAACTGTACAATGCAACAGTTTGTTACTTAGTGGCCCATGGCTGTAAGAAAGTAAATAGCAGTAAAGATGGTAGATATAGGTATGAAATGGTAGGTGAAACACAATCAGAAATTGAATTGTTTGAGGTAGTAGCATTTGTCTACCCATTTTCGCTAAAAGAAGGGAGCTCAATCCCTTCTGCAACCAGAATTCACTTCCTCAACACAGCATCGCTGATTTTTTGTACAGTTCTAAATATTTCTTTAAAAGCCCTGGAGCCAGGTACATAGGAAACGTTCAAAAAATGGGGATTCATGGGTTCAAGGGCGCCCTCAAAGGCAAAAGAAGGCAACTGTTTGAGCTCATAAGGGACAGTTTACGTATGTAGCGTTAATAAGGTCCTAGCTCAAAGGGATTAGTTGCACCCTATGCCATAGTTAGCCTGTTGGTTCTCAATATGTACAGTAATTAACACCATTACGTATCCTGAATGCTTAACAGGTAACTTGAATTGAGTTAGTTAGTCTTGAAAATAAGCATCAGAATTCAGACGTGTTTCTGTTCTGTGTCGGCTCTGCCTAAGAAAACGTTACACGTACAAATGCGTGAAAAATGGGTGCCCCATGTATCCCCAATTCCTATGTCCATGTGCTCAACAATATTCATAGTTTTTAGTGTTAAGTGGCCTGTTGAACCTGAACAATTCACTGAAAATTGTCCGAACACTTTCACTGGGGTGTGACTTGCATCAGGAGCGACCATAATGCAATATAGGACTTGGCTAACCCTTAGTGAACGTATGATCATACTGGAAAAATGCTCTGCTGTTGTACTGAATATACATCTAAACATAATTTTCTCTCCCAACACTTTAATCTGATCAAATTCCCTGGCGTACGCAGAGATTGAAGAACCTAGTCAAATGATTTGGATTTGAGTTCAGTGAAAAGCTACGTTCAATAAGACTCTGGAACACGTGGCATGACCATTATGTCGTCTTTATCATGATTAGTCAATGCATCATTCTTGCCCACCAAAATCAAGGTTTTGGTAGGCAGATAAAAAGTATTGACCAATTATGATAAAGAAAACGTAGCTCTATGTCACGTGTTCTAGAGTCTTATTGGCTATGACACTGCATGAAAGCTTGACTGCAACTCAGGGGTGGGGTGGAAGGAGGCCTCAGGAAGGCTTAGAATTATCAAAGATTTTGGGGGGGGCTGAGCCCCTCTTCATCGAACATATTTAAGCTGGATAAGTTTGTAACTATGTATCGAGCATGTTTAAGCTGAATAAGTTCTTTACTATGTATTTGACAAAGGAGGGGAAAGGAAAGGTACGCTCCTAGCAATGGAAGAAGAATGCTACAACCCTGTGTTAGCTTTATATTTTCACATTCGCAGTTATAACAAGAACATTAGCTTCATAAGTACCACTTCTGCAACTCGTGATGCTCTAGCTATGAACAAGCATTGTTATTTGCATGTATTCTCTCGCATCCTGAAATTCAACCAAATCTTCCGCAATCTCAAAATTTGCCATTACTTTTCGGAAGCTATAAAATCTATCAACATTTTTATCACTGCCACCATATTTTGCTGTTATTTTATTCAGTACCTTGCAGCATGATGTTGATGCTAACTTTTATTGTTTAGTCTTGTGTCGTCGCAGCACCTGTGGCCAAAGATGGAAAGCTTCCCAATCTAATTATCTAATCTAACTGAACCTTTCTTCGTTCATTCCTTCTTACTTATCATTCATTTGATGTCAAGAGCCTTTGAAACATGCAAGCCGTTCCAAACAAGCATATCTTGTACACCCACTCTTTGATTTCTTCCTATCTTTCCATGGCTCTTTCTTAGATGACCTATAAATATCCGTAAAGCATGTATACTGGTTCTGTCGACTCTCTACTACTTGCATTTATGGCTTTTACGAGTATGGTTTTCATGTTTCAAGCAAGTAGATGCTTCGAACAATATCGTTTTCAGCGCTTCCTGGGAGGCCTCCTTTCACCCACACAAATTTCTCTGCCTTTACAGCAAGAAAAATCTGTTTATATCTTCTTTCTTTACGATAAGAATAGAAGTTTAGTTCAGTGAATGTATTTTGTTTTCGGAATCAAGAGCTGCTACCCTTTTTAAAGAACTGCAGTGGCTTGTCTGCGCGTGCTTTTCATAACTCTATATAATTTTCAATTGCGATTTGCAACTGAAGTATCTTGCTACAAAATACAGCTTGTTTTTAAGACTGCAAGCTGTAAACGTAGAATTCAGTAAATGTTGCAAGGTAGATGTAGCACTAATTTCTCTAAATATTTCACTAATTGCCCCATAATTCAGCCCTGAAATAATTCTGCCAGGCGTGCCGGAAGCAAATCAGGGCAAGGAGGGTAGCTTTCTCTCATAGGGCACCAAGCCACGCCCTTTATGATGACCACGCCCTTTGCTCGCCATAGCCATTTTACTCCAAGAATGTGGCCCTACTATTTCATTGCAATAGTGTGCAATGATCATTTTAAACACTAATCAGGAACGGATCAAGAGATAATTGTTAGGGGGTGTAAGTAGTTGAAATTTTGAAGTTTATCGAATGGTACAAACAGTGGCGGACTGGCTGTTTCTAGTATCGGTAACCAACAGTATGTCAATTAACAGTACAACACATGAAAGTACCCTAGCTGTGCTAAAAACATATCTTCCTTTAAATAAGTGCAAAGTTTTATATGGTATAGGCTACAATTTCACGACATCAGTCACACAAAAGAAGCAGGTTCTGACCACACGAGCGAAGCAAGCGAAAAATTTTTTGAGTTCACGCCATCTGGAACGTTAGAAAACGCTCTTTTGGCAAGTAGGGCAAACATTAGGTTCATCATTGATATCTTTTCAGAGAATGAATACATGTCCTATTTAGCTTGTTCTGTATAATAAACCCTATGTCAGCTATCCATGTCTGTCTCAATTTGACCCGATCTTTTTCATCTGTAGAATATTCGCCAAAAAAGATTGCTTTTATATTTAACAGTAGCATTAATGCCAGATTTTGGAATTCGTGCTTGTAAATGAATTCCTTTTCCAGAAGCTGGAGACATTTGCTTGGGAATTCATAGAGATTTCTCTGCTTTATACAACAAACCGAAATGAAAGAAAGTTTGTTATAGCCATTCTGCCAGATACGAGATCGATTATGGAACCAAGAGCTCTTCTTCAATTAGCATTTTACTTGGTAAATTTGCAAGGCATTGTAGCTCTGTTCCCTCGAGCTCACTTGCTAATTGTTAGTTACATGTGTTGTATTTCTGGAAAGTCAAGAAAAAAGATGGCATGAAGAGAACACTCTGAAAGAAGTATTAAAGAGAGCGGCCTAATCAGTGGACACATTCGCTAGACATTATTTTCTCTTGTTAATGCGGACACTATTCGAGTGGCCAAAGCATTACAAATGAACTTGCTAATCTTGATGTTTCCACCATGGACACTGAACTTCAAACCGAGAAAACCGCCACAGGTTGTAAAACCATTAAAGAATTTACCAAATGGTACGAAAGTATAGCCCAATTTACCGAATTTACCGATGCACTTGCATAAAGGCCTCAAAATTGCGTCTCTTAATGTAAACGGAATTAGGGGTCACCACGATGAGCTTAAAAATTTGTTAGCTAATATTGGGTTTCAAGTCCTAGCCCTAAATGAGACCAAAGTTGACAACGATGTACCCGACCATATTATTGATATCGACGGTTATAAGATTGAGCGCAAAGATAGCACATCTAGTGGGGGTGGGGGTAGCCATTTATCTCAGAGATCGCTTCAATTATACTGTCAGAAAGGATATAGTTGACTATGGACTTGAAATCATCTGCGTCGAGGGTAAACCATTGAAATGTAGGTCATTCATAATAGTAGCTTGGTATAGACCACCAAGTGACCACGTCAGCTCTTTTGACTTACTTCAGAAGGTTCTCTCTTCCCTTGATAGGGAAGATAAAGAAATCATTCTTATCGGAGATACTAATTGTGATTTTTCGGAAAGAGCTATTGATAGTGACTAAAATTCCATACATCTATCAAATGTTGATCTTTTTTCTTTCAGGCAATTAATTCAGTAGCCAACTCGGGACAATTTGGGGAGCAGAACTATAAAATTGATCATATTGCCACTAACTTTGATCGTAATATATGTCACCTTGGAGTCATACGGGTCTCTATGAGTGACCATTACTTGGTATACTGCATACGTAAATTAAATGGATCCTTGAAACGTGATCATAAAATCACAACAACTAGAGTAATGAAAAGGTTCTCAGAAAAAGATTTTATAGACGATGTTGTTAAGGTTCCCTGGGAACAGGTAGTGCAATCACCCAATGATATTAACGAGCTAGTCATCAAATAGTCATCCTTATTCTCTTCCCTAATTAACAAGCATGCACCATACCGAGAAATTAGAGTTTCCAAAAATTTCTCAACTGATCTTAAAAATCTTATCCAAAGGAGAGACCAGAAGCAAGCAGCTGTTAGGAATAATTCAATGTCTTTAATGATGACCTATAGAAGTGTCAGAAATCAGGTCACTGCCCTCAATTAACAGCTTAAGAACGATGTTTTGCTCAAACAATTACCAACAAATATGAAAGCCACTTAGCAGGTAATAAACCAACACTTAAATAGAAGTTCAAAATCAACTAGCATCAATAACTTAAATGTTGAGTGAAGGGAGATTCTCCAAAAGGACCCCATTGCTAACTCCATGAGCGAATAATTTTGTTCCATTGGTAATGATTTGCAAATGAAATCCCTAATACCCCTAACCCCCGACTCAATAACGAATACACTGTCAATGCACATGATGTGATCTTCAGATTCAGTGAAAGTTCAGCACATGATGTAACACAGGCCGTGAATCAGATGAAGACTACTAAAAGTGTTGGTACTGATAAAATCTCCTCTTTTTTTCTTAAGTTTGCTGTTCCTTTTTCTAAGTCCATTGCACAGCTTCTGAACATCTCAACTAGAAATAGTATATTCCCAGAGTCATGGAAAACTGCTAGAGTAACTCCTATTTTCCAAGAAGGCGATAAAAAGTCAACGATCTAATTACAGGCCAATTTCAGTTCTACCTGTTCTAACAGGGCTTTTTGAAAAAGTCACCTTTACGCAGCTATACGAATATCTCAATGACAATAATCTTTTATCACAAGAGCATTCTGGATTTAGAGCACTCCACTATACTGTGTCTTGCCTATTAAAAAGCACTGATGATTGGTATTCTGCACTTGAGATTGTCGGTGCCACGTTTGTCGAACTTAGAAAGGCATTTGATACCGTAGATCATTCGCTTCTTTGTAGAAAGCTTGAGAGGTATGGGGTCCGAAATGATGAGCTGCGTTGGTTTGTGTCTTGTCTTGTAGGTAGAAAGCAATTTTGTAGAGATAATGGGACAGACTGCCAGGTTAATGCAGTTAACATTGGAGTATCTTAATTCATAGTGGTTAGAGCGCGTGCCTCCCGTGCGGAAAGTCTACTGTTCCAGCCCGACTCAAGGCCTTGAATGAATGTTCGCTCACTGTTCACCCAGCAGCGAATGGGTACTCGGTGGCAACACTGGGGAGATAAAGGCAGCGATGAAAGGAACCGACCACCCTACCTCACATGCCGATGGCTCAGGATAAGTTTCCTCTCTGACAGGCACTCCCTTACGTATGAAAGTATACGGGACTACTTTTACCTCTATTTGCCTATAAATTAAGAGTTCCGATTCGAAGATGCCCCTCTCCGTGTAAAAACTCTTTAAAAAGACCCTGTTCATCACTGCATTTCTTTTCATGACTACCTAAGAAGAGACTCATTTGACACTTTAATACATATGCTTTCCAGACTTAGTTACTATACACCATCACTGTACAACACGATGTGTGATTGCGTGCGAAAATATAGTCATTGGCATGAAACTTTGAAAACATATTCAAGAGCTGAACCGGTCTAAATTTTTAAAATCACGTTCTAGATAAACAAAATCTCTTATTTTGCAATGGGTGATTTTAATAGCGCTCATATCACATAGATCACAGCAGATCTGCGCAGATAGCATAAATTGACAAATCATCAAACGCAATTCCAGTTGATTGAAGTGGGCGTGTTTATGTTTCTAAGAAGCCATTTTGGAATGGTGTTTTCATCTTGAAGTACAGCAAAGGAAACAATCAGTGCTGTGCTGCAGGTGTATGATCTTATTCGTGAGGTGAGTGTTGACTATCAGATTTTACATCTTGTTTTGATTTCCGAACCATGAGTAAGGTATTTTCTGTTGAATTCCATCTCGTCTCTTGCAAATAGCAGGAAAGAAGTGTTGTTGAAGTTTCCAATTGTGAAGTAGATTTTGTCAGAATTATTGCCTTCACCTAGGCCCGCCTACCTTTAGTTTATGTAGCTTGAAATCTGCTTAACTTCTGTTAGATTCTCAGTAATGCGAGATTGTTTACTTTTATTTTGTCTATATTCACGGTAATGCTAGTTGTTGGAAACTATCTTAGCTGCTGCCTGTTCTTTAGAGGCGTTGTGCAGCTTTTCACTAGAAGAGGTGAATTCTACAGGTCTCTACCAGCTACTTTTATACTGATATACAATCATATTTAAAAAATCTTCACTGTGTTAGTCCGTACTAAATTAAAATTAGCTTGCTAATTTCGAATGCTTCTACTTGCTGCAAATCACGAAAAGTTTTTGACTTTCTTCGATTCATCATGGCTAGAATATAAAAATCTTCTTACATGTTACTTGCAGTATGCTGCAGTAAATTTTTTGATGAGGGAAACAAGTAACGTTTGGGCTATTTGCAGAGAGAAAATCTGCCTCTTGAAAACACAGCAGATTTTGGTTCTTGCTAACAAGACAAGTCCGTAAGTTGTGCAAGTGTTAATCTCGTAAAGGTGAATTAGCTACTGGGCTTTTTACGCGTATTGGACAGAGTGAAATTTAAATTTAGGCATATTACCGTTGATAAGAAACTCAATTTATGAATATAGCCCAGATTTAACACAGATAGCAAAGTATCAAGCCAAGCGGAAAATTGACACAGAGATTTAAAATCAAATGCGGTTTTACTTGATTTTAAAAGCCCTTTCAATATTTTTCTTTGGGCCTAATTGTTATCTCTGTCCTGAATAATCTGGATTGTTTTTCATCTTTGTGCAAAATCCCACGTTTCCATACCACCCCGATGTATCCATGCTTGAATCGATTGCTTCATAACTCTTTCACTATTCCCTGTCGTTCTTTGCATACCATGCCTGGCTTAATCTCAAGTGGCTTTTCTTCATAGAAGACTCACACAAAGGTATCTGCACAACTCAGTCAGGTAGTTACGTAAGCTTGTTTTATTCCCTACCCTTGTCCTTTATCTGACCGTATAGAAAATTTGCCTCATCAAGCTGGGCGTTACTTTGACTCTCAACTGTAATACTTGGTTGTCATGGAGCCAAAGAAAATGGTGGACCTCCTTAGCTGCGAAAGTCATCATTATTACAATTTTATCTCTTAGAAAATGTCCCAACACCTATCTAGTATTAGTAGACGTCTCTCTAAATAATTAAATTACCTGTGTGATGGCCCAGTGGTTAGAGCGTCTGCCTCACGATCGGAAGGTCGTGGGTTCGAGCCCCCGGCCGAGTCATACCAAAGGCATTAAAAATGGTACTCACTGCCTTCACGTATGGCGCTCGATATACGAGAAAGGAGTGGGCAGTCAAACACGCGGAGCTACCAGTGGACCAGCCCTCCGCTGTAGCCTTCACTGCATTCGCAGACGCTTGGCCTAGGGCTACTGAAACGAAAATAGGCGCCACCCTATGCACCATTGGGCGCAGGAAAGGACTTTGACTTTGACTTTAAATAATTTACAAAATATCAGTCTTGGACTTCCTCCTGAACTTCTGAATCATTGAGGCATCAAAATGATCATCGATGAATCAAAGATTGCACGTTTTTTCTGTAAGAAACCTAGGTTAAGGCCTAGCACTAACATTTTTTCAATCTTTGGCCACATTTTAGTTCTAAAAGTTTCTTAAAAGTTTCTCGATTCTACGAATTAAATATCTGCGACAAGGTGTAGTCACCGATAAGTAGACACTCGAATTTCGTTAATTTTTGTGTTTAAGATTGAAAAAATTTACTTATGAGAGAGATACAAACAATTCAATGACTTTTCTCCTCACTCACAGATTGTACAAGTAAGTATGATCTAGAACTTGTGCCCAGGTTCTTACTCTTAGAAATTCCCTTCTACTCTTACGTCAGTTTTCTCTAAAATTTCACCCGCAACGTAAGTAGTGATACTCTATTCTGTGGTATTGATATGTCAAGTGATAATAGGCTTTGAGAGGAATTCTTCCAATAGCTTACACCAGTCTAACAGATCTTTTCCTATCTGAGAAAATCCATTTTGAAAGTAACTTAAAACTGTCAGAAAACTCGTGAATTATTGATTTTGCATAAGGTACCTTAACGATTTTTCTATTTCAAAAACATCAACAATTATTTTTTTGATCACCTTGCTTGAAATCACAAAGCCTGACTGAGAACACTTCAAATGCATGTGCACTTAATCGCTTTCACAGCTTAGAAATTATTACAGTATTCCCGACTCCTCTTTCTTAAATCTTTAGCTTAACTTCAATTGCAAGAAAGACGTATTAATGTTTAATAAAATGTTAGCGTTTGCTTTGAATTTTTAATAGACTAAAACGAACTCCAGGCGGGTTTTCAATTTAAACTGCTCTTGCTTCTTAAATAAAACAGGTCCCATAAAAGCCTTAATTCAAAACAACGCCCGCCAGCAGGTTTGAGGTCCGAGTCGATTATTGACCAGCTCACGCTTCTGAATTGCAAAAGATCCTATCTTTGGATGCAGAAATCGTACTGGATCTAGCTGTGTGCTTGCCACTGTCGTAAAGCATTGAAAATGATTGTATCGGGGTAAATCTTAACTTTGCAATTATTTGTTTTTAAGAGAGAGATATAACTTTTTAAGTATCAGTATCTGTATTCAGTTTAATTAATTCTCATAGACTTTAACACCGAGCTTGTTTACACCTGCATTATCTAGCATTTTAAAGGATTAGGAAGGTGTCTCAGACAGGAATCCTGTTATTTTGCTGCTGGATAAGAAGCGCAATCTCTTCAGCTCTGGGTGCATTTTATGCTACGCCTAAGACACCTTCTTTAGGAGATCGAGCATAATCCAGGCTAAGTAAATTGCGATGTTCTAGCAAGATTTTCTGTTTGGCAGAATAAGCATACATTTGTACGGTTTGTTTGTGATAAAGTTCTTCCATCATATCTCTGCAAATCTTTATTGTAAGATTCATTCTCAGCGTTGTTCTTTGCTATCATTCTTGTTGAATCCAACTAAGCAATTCTTCTGCAATGACTACCTAGAAAATCAAATAAAAGATAGATTTAGACAGTTCAATTGCAAAACAGGCCTCCTGCCAATTGGAATTGTCTTTGTAGGTTTTAGAATGTTTTGAAAGTAGTTGACTAGCAGAATAGATGAACAGTTAGGCCAAAACATCTAGAAAGCAAGCTGACGAGGTATCGAAAGAATTATTTTGACATTTGCTTAGTTTTCTTGCAAGATTTCTTGGCCTAACTGAGTTAGCTAATAATTCCCTTTAGCAAGTTTTTAACAAGCAACGCATTTACTTCTTCAGTTCAATATTTAACATAAAAATGTATCATTAGCCTCTAGGTGATGGCGTACTACCTAATTTATCGTTTGCTAGTTCACTTTCCAGTTTGCTTGTTGAGCTGCTTGTTGAGCTGCTTGTAAATTGGCGGCCTCTATTTACTTTGCATGTTGCTGGTTTATATTGCTGGTCTAGGTGTCGCTGTTGCGGGGGAGCAGAAGACCAAAGCTCCAAGACTTTGTATGGTTCCATCATTACCCCCTTTTTTCTAAGACAGTGTTGTGACTCCTTCTAACTGTTTATTGGGGAAGATGCCTATCAGGAATCTTAATTCTATTGTTTATATTAGGTTACATTTAACTAATTTTTTGGGTATTAATACGTTTATCGGGCATTAATACGTTTATCGAAAACTTAATTTGGCAATTTCTATCCAAAGAGAAGCACAGATTTTTGAGGAGCCTAGCTATTAAGCAACGCCAATGAAGTACTCCTTTTGATAGTAGAAATATCCTGGCATCTCTGTCTTCTCATAAACATGTTGCTGCAATGCATTTTGTTTCAGAAATGCTTACCAATAGAATTTGATGGAATTATTTCTAATTTGCAGATCAGTCCAGACCAACAACAATACAAAGAGCATGGCTTCTGATGCCGCTTTTAAAACTGCTGGTATCAAGCCAGGACTACAAATATGGCGTATTGAGGTTTGCCCTAACTTAGCTTTATAAAATTCGTCCAACTTTA
>WIPJ01001171.1:144714-159460 GCA_018155075.1 Cassiopea andromeda | reverse complement strand
CAATTAGCTTTTTTATTTGTGTTTCAATGTGTTTCTGTATTCCGATACTTCGCTAAAGCTACGCAAAATACCAAGTAAATTTTATCATACCAGTTGCTGCCATTTTTAAGTTTGTTGGAAAAACTCATTGAAGATTTACTTGAATGGGTTACTTAGGTACAAAGAAGGAGGGGTGGCCAGTGGATTCAAACATGTTGAAGGCGAGACGATGAAGCGTTTATTGCAAATTAAAGGAAAACGAAGACCCAGAGTGTTCGAGGTATGTAGCTAAGTATATCAATAGAAGCGTTGGTGCATGGGATCGTAGTGACTGCAGCATTTTCAGTAATAGTGCAACTTTCAGGCAATGTTATTTCTTGATGTTATGCAGCCCTTTATTAAGTACTATACCTGAGCAGAACTACGAAAGGAATTCGAGACTCTTTGAGACAATTGGTAAGATAGTCTTTTCCACATATAAGTATATGTAGCACACCTCTATATGGTTTACAAAATCATAAATATATCACTTTTTGAATAAAAAATCCATTCTTGTCAAGGACTATCACAAAAGAAACTTTTATTATGGTAGGCCATATATGTTTCTCTCCCTCCACTTGCCCTCCAGTTGAGGATCAGCCAATCAGAGGTAACATTACATAACGGTCATGTAAAAGTTGCTTATTTGCTTTGCAAAGTATTTACATATATAGAATCTTGGCCCAACAACTGGAGAAGCTTAAAAACCTAGTGGAAAATGTTGCAATCAGATTCAATGTTAGAAGACCCCCTGAAGCGACTGAATCAATTATATAGTTCGTTTCATTTTATTTCACAGGTTCCAGTAGACTGCAAGTCACTAAATCGCGGAGATGTTTTCATCCTTGACAATGGAACTAAAATATGGGTTTGGTGCGGATACGAGAGCAACAAACTAGAGAGAATTAAAGTAAATTACTTACTTAAAACAACTGACTTAAAATTTATTTTTCAACGATGTCACACCTTTTAGTAGCCTGCCAACTGAGTAGAGTACCGAAATGATGACGTCATAAATATATTTTTAGAAGTTTTATATTTTGACCACGTGGAGTGAAAGAGCACCGTAAAATAGGCATGTGTTGAAAGTTTTAGGTGAATGATGTCAGAAGTGGATGAAATATGGCCAATTGATGATAGAAGCCTTGCCATACAAACCACTGTATTTTCGACCTAGTTCATAACTTTTAGAACCAGGCTCAAGATACAGTGGTTTCATAGGAACTAAGTCAGCATTCAATTCCCTTGTATCTTGGTAGTTAATTGTCAGATCAAGCAGAAATTTGTCAATTCTTGCTATTTTAAAGTGCGTTTTCAGAATTCAGAGCTAAAAGTAAATAGTCTAAAAATAGAATTTTCGTGACGTCATATTTCGGTACTCTATACATCTGTTCGTTCTTAGGGGATGGAAATTGCCAAAGAGATTCGTGATGATTTGCGAGGCGGACGTGCTCATGTTTACGTAGCTGGTAAGTTTCAAGTGTATAGATATAAATATTTTGCACGCATGCGTGTAAATGCGCGCTTACGTTGGTTGCATTTGTATTAATTTGTATCTCTTGGGTTTTATTTCTTTAATTTTGATGCATTTTCTTCAATTTTAACTTTCGAGTAAATGAAAGGCTCAGAGTATCACAGGCTGATTTCTCAAATGATTATCACTTGGCATTGTTTGATTCAAATTTCACACTTTCAATAAAAATCGTAAAAATCGGAATGATTTTGCAATTGTTATATAACAATAGAGAAAAAACCGTGTACGTTGCTCTGTATTGCTTCCTGTGAGCTACTGCTAACGAATCGTCCCACCACTCCAGATCCCACCACCACTCCAGATACAATACACGATTCTGCAGAAATATCCAGATTCCTAAGTATAATCTAGAGTATGCAAAGAAAGGATGTTTATACTCAGCTCTTAAAACCTGGAATGAAATCCCCCTAAGAATTAGGGAACTTCCCATGCTTTTTCACTTCAAAAAACAACTGAACAGGGCGGACCAAGAGCTGAATTTTTGGGTGGAGCAATTATAGTCTTTTTCATGCAAGAAGTTTCTTAACGATCCGCCCTGATCCCCTTGGACGTATATTCAGGGGTGCCACAACAGGAAGCAACCAGGGCATTGGGGGGGAGCTGTACCATTGCCTTGGCAAAAGGGGGCAAGAGTTCCCTTTTCTCCAATTGCTGTTTTTTGAGAAAGTTGGAACAGGGAATGTTTAAAAGAACGCTCCTACCTAAAAAGTTTCATGGTGCTTTTGATTTTGGCAAATCATATCTTACAGCCTTTATTTGATTTCAGGTACTTGAAAATTAACCATTTTTATTTGCATTAGCTTCTTAATTTTCTTGCACTGTGATCACTTTTACATACTACATTAGCTCTGCTGCCTTTCACAAAACACCTTTTAAGCTCAAAGACAACATTTACTGAAATCCTAAGTTTTTGGTGCCCTACAGGTGAAAGCTGTTCTTTTGTTCTCATTTGCCCCCAGCACGCCTGCCTATATCTAATGGGTAGGCTCCCGTGCCAGAGCTAACTACTATTACCTGTTTCAATCAATCCTGCTGGAAAGCAATGGCGGACACTCGGGGAGGGCGAGGAAGTCGGTCGTCCCCTCAATAATTTCTGACTTTCCAAATGTGATACACGATTCATTAGCAGTAGCTCACAGGAAGCAATACAGAGCAACATACACGTTTTTTTCTCTATTGATATATAACAATTACAAACAGAATTACAACTTGCTAAACTACTTGAAAAACTACACAAACACTACCGAGACGATACCATGGAGAGCAAAAGTAGGAGTCAGCGTACTGGCTTAAGATTGCTTTTTTAATTAAGGTTTGGCGTACAGAAATTGAATAGCAAATAAGTAGGATTTCATTTTCATTTTTCATGTTGGTATTTACAATAAAAAAAAGTCAAAGTCCTTTCCCGCGCCGAATGGCGCATAGGGTGGCTCCTATCTCCGTTTCAGCAGCCCTAGGCCATGCGTCTGCGAATGCAGTGAAAGCTACAGCGGGGGGCTGGTCCACTGGTAGTCTGCGAGTTTTACTTTCCCACTCCATTCTCATATGTCGAGCGCCAGACGAGAAGGCAGTCAGTACCATTTTTAAGGTCTGACTCGGCTGGGGCTCGAGCCCAAGGCCTACCGGTTGTGAGGCAGACGTTCTACCACTCCGGTCGGTATTAACGATAGTAACTTATTAATTTAAACCAACTATTTGCAATACAAAATCGAGATAACTTTATGCAAAATATATAACATTACTTCCTATCACCATTATTTCCAATTTTTTAATGCAATGAATCGTTACATCTAAAACAGCATCAGAGTATAACTAATTAAAAAAATTTTCAACAAATTATCAAATACCAACTATATCACACTACAAGACGATTAACAGGACGAAACCGCAGGAGGTGTGATCGAGCACACCTCTCCTACAGCCAACAAAAATAGTGAACAAGACAAACTAACACATATCTAACGAAGGTACAGTCTTATTTCAATAGGGATCTTTCAACCACAAAGCACTTTCAAGCGAAATTCCATTAGACGTCTCCAGAAACGTAAACATTAAATTATATTGTGGATATGTTCTTAATCCCTATTGGAATAAAACCCTTTACCGGTCTTTGTTAGGGCAGGGAACTGGAAAATTTTCAAAGATTAATAAGCGAGGGGTCCTTATTACGGTAGGGGGATAGAAAACTTTTTAAAAATTAATAAGTGAGGGGGGTCCTTATTAGGCCAGGGGGTTAGAAAAATTCTCAAAGGTCAACAAGAGGGGGGACGGAAATTAGGCACTTTAGAGTAAAGCTCTACCACAATAGCTCATAAAATTTCAACGGGGGGCTCAGTATGTTCTGACAAGGCAACTTTGTCTCAAGCTCTCCCCTTGCACCTACCCTGCTAGGTTATTGTGCTTTGAATGATGCATTGGCTAATCACGTTCATTTATATAATTTTGACAATTGTTTCTGCAGAGGATGACCCTACAATGAAATTCACTAAAATGGGAAAGGACCATCCAATGAACAAATTTTACTCTGATCTTGGATCAGCAGCTGGAGGAATCAAACCGGCAAGCGAAGGTGGCTCTGATGAAAAGGTGGAACGCGCGAAATTGGCAAATGTATCTCTTTACAGGTAATGGGTAGATAAAATTGAAAAAGTGCTGTTAGCCAACAGTAGAACATATTAAACATCGCAAGCATGTTTTCAACATTTTATGTTGGATTCGTGACTTGATTCCTAAAGCTCGTCTATTTACATTTGCAAATTTTTGAGCTATCTTGAATACAAGGGTAAAGATGATTGTCATAAGCAAACCATTAGCTAACTGGAGGCTAAAACTTCATGAAACATTACATATAGGGTGTAATTCACGATTTCTGGCTCTTTACCAGTACAAATAGATCCCTTCAAATGGTATTAGCAAAGTTAGAGGCATTAGAGGCAAAGTTAGAGGTACTGGTGAACGTACTATTGGTAAAGTGCACACAGAAACCATACATCTTGGACCTATCGTCATAGCCTTTTTACAGAAATGTTAGCGGGTTGCATATTCTATTAGTATCACTAAGTATTATAGTAAATGCAAATTATCATGACATGACAGTGTCATTAATCTGTGTTTAATTTCATGTAATGGCCTTTTAAATTGTAACCAAAAGACTGCTTATAATTCTGGAAAGCATCCTCTAACCAGCTCACACATATTATTTGGAAAGCAAAGCTTAAGTATAAACTTCAGCAAGAGAGCAAAAACGAAGCACATTTCCAGGATGGCTGTTGGAACTTCCATTACCGTAAATGACCGAACACCGGAGCACTTATTCAAAATTTCGTCTTTGATGCAGGGCGGTTATTTGTTTAGGGGTGCTTATTCGGAAGGTGCGCTTAGTAAAAGAACAGAAATTTTCAATCATTCAACACTCTGTTCACTTAGACTAGATGAAAGAACGATATTATGCAGTTACAATATCAACTTCATCATCATCATCATCATCAACGGCTCTCGAAAAGAATTTCAAAACGAAAAAATAAGAAGAATCGAAAATTGTAGGGTGGCAACCAATGGTGATTTCTAAAAATTTTAACAAGGTGGTTCTAGGTGCAACAACACCTATATTTTGGGTGTTACCTAGCTGCAACCACGCCCATATTTTTAAAGACACAAATATGATACTTTAGTTTTGTACTAATAAAGTATAATAAACAGTTAGAAATGTCTCAATTACCATATAGCAGTGAATAATTAATCATAGCAATACAAAACACGTTAGAAGCAAGGTCAATACACTTTGAAAAGCAAGGCCAATGCAAGAATTTTTAATAAACAGTAATTTTAGCAAGGAGGGCTCCGCCCCCTGAGCCCCCTAAGAATCACCCCTGGTGGCAACTATTTAAACAATATCTATAATAAGCAGCATAGTTATATGGCTACTCTAGAGTGAATAGTTTTTGTGCGAGGCACAGTTAAGCTAGTAGAAGCGTTTTAAAGGAGAGCTCAATCCTGCTTGAGAGGGGCGATTATTAGATAGGGGCGCTTACTCGCGTAGGGGCGGTCATTAGGTATCTTTCATATTTGCATATTCATTTCTTCGATACTTCGAGAGTCTCTTTCAGCGATAATACACAATGATATAAATTAAAATGTATACTCTTTCTACAATATAACTTAAACAAGGAATACTACTTTATACGATTTAGAAGTAAATAAATACTTCTCTTCCTAGAGACCAAGCTTTTGGGGAGTTGCTAGTGTAGCAAGTACGCTTTCAGTTTTCCTTTGAACGCGAAAATTGTGGAGCTATTCCTTATTTGGAGAGGTATCTCGTTCTACAAGTTAGCCATAGAACAGTGATATCATGACAGTTTCTTGTCTCATGTGCCAGGACATCAGTTATTCAATATCATATATGTCATTACAGCCTTATCATATTTAATAAGGTTAAGGACTGATAGCCAATTACACACCCACTTGTCCTTTGAATGTGCGTTTTCAATTAGTGTACAAACCCTGTCTTGGAGATGCTGTAAATGATCTAGTTTTGTATCAGATAAGCTACCCCATAGTTCGTTTTCATATCTTAGATGAGATTCAGCAAGAGCTCTGTTGACCTGTTCTGGCTTGGTTTGAAGTAAAAGATTTGCTAGTTTGCGAATTGAGGACAGCCGACATTTAATTTTATTCTTGAGGCATTTCCATTGCTCATTCCAAGTTAAAATCTTATCCTTATTACTTTCTGGACCCTTCTTATCGAATCCTCGTCTATCATTAATTTTACCGGTTTTTGGATACCGTTAAGTTGCCTTTTGTGGCAAATGATCAGGAATTCAGTTCGCTAGCGTTAAGAGTAAGCTTATTACTTTGCATCCACTCTGAGATGTTGGTTAATTCCTCGTTTAAATCGTCACAAAGTGCTTCAATATCCTCTGCTGAATATGTCACAGTAGTATCGTCTGCGTACATGTTTGGAGATGACCTGCTAAGACAGTGGGGAGAATCATTTACATAAATAATGAATAATAGGGACCCAAGACATGAACCCTGAGGTATCCCGCATTGTAGCTATAACTCTACGATTCGATCCTTACTCCATTAACTTTGTAATATTTTTTTCTCCTCTTTACATAGGATGAGAACCACTAATAAGACCTGCCAGTAATTCCATAGGGAGCTAGTTTCGACATAAGTAGATCGGGGTCCACTGTGTCCAAGGCCTTTTTAACATCTACAAAGACACTAAATGTTCACCTTTTTCTAACAATGCTAGAAAATCACAAGTATGTCATACCAAAGAGTGACGTAACTGCACTATGGAATTGTCTAAAGCCTTGCTAGCAGTTTGAGAAATGTCCATTCTTCTTCATGAATGTCGAAACTTGATCACGTACACAAGTCACGTTTCTGTCCTGACTTCTAAATTGGGGTTATCATAGCTAGTTTCCAGGTCTCCGGGAAGACGATCTCATCCATTGAAGAATTGAAAATTGCTGCTAATGGTTTGGCTAATATCTCGACGGCGTCCTTTATCACTTTCACTGGGATTTTATCATGTCCAGTAGATTTCGAGCATTTCAATTTATTTATTTCTCTCTTAAGAAGATGCTTATTGACTCTTTTAAAAACGAAGGGAGGTACAGTAGAAGACAAATCTGCAGGTAAATACTGTAGATGGTCATCTGCAGCCTTACTTCTTATCTTACTGGCTAATTTTGGGCCTATTGTATCAAAGTGATAATTAAATGCCTCCGCAATTTCAATTGGCTTTTTTTATGTGGTTACCATTGAAAGCTACAGAGGAAGGAAAACTTCTAGCTTTATCCTTATTCACTACTTTGGTGACTGGTTTTCACACTTTCTTTAGGATTATGGGAGGTATTGTGTCTTGGGCTAGACAAAGGAATTCACACGAAACTACTCCATTTGTAATTGAAACTATTTTGTTAACAACTCTGAAACGTTTAATCTACATATCTTGAACACAATTACCACCTAACTTAAACTAAGGCTATATCTATAGACGAAAGTACAGAGATTGTGCAGAGAATACCAATCTGACAGGAGCACATCACATGGCAGCCAAACTCTTGTAGTAAGCCTCAATTGACTAGCACAGTTCAGCTGTTGAAGCAATGTGATCATTCAACAAAACGTGCAGTGACTTTGCTGAGAGTTCCTTATTCTTAGGCCACATCATTTAATTTTTCTCAACTAAAATTTTGTACTTATCCCTATCGCGCATTAACTTCCTCATTTTAGAAGAGAACTATGGGGTAGGTTCTCATCCCTTCCTTGCAATCCCTCTCGTTAGAGGCGCATGGATATCTAGGAATGACAAGAAGAGATCGTAGAAGCTGTTTGCCATTAGATTTGGATCACCTGAGGAAGCGGAGATTGCGCTCTGAAAGTAAACGCTCTGCAGATCTTGGAGAAATGCCTCGCTATCGTAACTTTTTAGATTTCGAAATTCTGCAGTATATTGCATTCTGTGAGACACGTTTTGCTCCCTGACATTTTTAAACCAAGCATTTATTTTCTTATTTCCATAAATGGCATAGCGGTCAGTAATTCCAACTTTTATTACCGCACAAGCGGAAGAGTTAGGGCGATTCGATGCATAGTGATCAATTGGAGATTTTGTGACTTCGAGTTCATCCTGAATATTCAATTTCAGTTATTCGGCGGTTATTCGATAGTGTCTATACCTGATCGGTGCTGGACGGTTATTCAATCATTTACGGTATATGAAAAAAATCGCTTTGTCATTCAGCATAATGGGTTTATCGATATAATGAATATTCCAACAACCATGCTAGCAATGTTTTTCAGTGTGGTACTCTTACTGTAGTTTACACATGCCATTATCTCTTACTAAGGCATTAACTGTTAGAAGTCAGGAGTGATCTACTGAAAAGTAAGACGTTACTTCATGTTGGATACATGAAACCAGTGACATTTTTCAAGAAAATCAAGGGACACTGGTGCTGAATTTACCGAGCACTTTAGAAGAAACCGAGCACTTTAGAAGTAACCGAGCACTTTAGAAGTAACCGAGCACTTTCCGAGTACAAGCTTTCTTTGATAAGATTAAGGCTCAAGGAAATAAGCGATTTTCTCGTAAAAATGTGTATTTATGGTAAACTAATTTTGCCGTGAATTTCCTGATTCGATGGCATCATGGAAAGCATTTTGCTTCATCATGCACCCTTCTGTAGTAGTTTTTCAACTACCAATTCGCTAGTTCCGCGGTATATCGTCCAATCGCAGACTCACTCAAAGAAAACAACTCAAATAACTAACTTTAAAATATTCATTTCCATCATCCATCTTTGGCCTGACTCAAAGCATCGAGTTAACTTTCCTAGCGTGTTTCAACAGTCTTAATTCGAATCGAGCGATGCAGTAATTTTTTCGGAATTTTACATTTTACATGACATGTCTCTACATTGTCCATCTAAATCGTAACTAACATAACGATAATATAAGAAATATGAAATCAAAACAGAAATGAATATTTTCCAACACCTTCCTTTATAATCGCCACTGCATCAGAGACTTCAATGCTTTAGCCAAACAACAAATCTAATAAATAAATCTAGCAGTTTCTTCTCATCCCATTCAATGCATCTATTGTTTGCAACTCCTGTTGCTTTCTTTTGTAAAATCTTAGTGCTATAAACGTCCTCTCGGTTGTAGAGTTTCGAATGAAAGCGGACAGATAGAAGTTAAGCCAGTTGGAAGTGGGTCATTGAGTCACTCGTTGCTTGATAGCAATGTAAGTCAATCAATTTGCAGTTACTACTTGCTTTCCAGATTCGCTCTCTTTTTTACTCATAGTGAAGCTTGCATCGGAACTAAAATTGATACAAAACTACAATTTAGGGGTGGTGAGACATTCATTTGCATCCTTAATTCTATATTATAGTTATTGTAATATAGATGATGTAACTTCCTTTTCTGTAGCTGTTAAGGCTGATTTCCACTTAAAAGATTGCACCGGTGCATGCATAGTAGGTTCAGATATGGACTCCCCCTCGGGTACCCTCAACCGAATCGGCTAATTGAGAAGTTCAAACGGTTTGAACTTTTCCATCGGTTGATAATCACCTTCTACGCATGCATCAACCTCCGGCCGCCTCTATGGAATCGGTGCATTCGTTCAAGTGCAAACAGGCCTTTACAACTTTATATATTATAAAAATAACAAGTTTCTATATCATAGATATTATGGCTATCTGCACCATAGGCATAAAGCTCTACACAACATAGATAGCATAGCTTTTTATGACTTGCTCCTTGAGATTAGGCTCAATTTAAAAGACGTTTTCTTTCAGGATGCGTTTATCCTTGACCATGGTGGCAGTCATATCTTTGTTTGGATTGGACAAAAGGCCAACAAAGAAGAAAAATTAGACGCAATGAAATTCGCAGTTGTAAGCCAAACTTAGTCCCCTTTCGTTTATATTCATTTCACTTTTAAGCTCTTCAATGTTCATATTTTCATACATATTGCCATATCTTCTGAATATCATTGTATTGCTTTTTGATAATACTTTTTGGGCGCTCTAATTGAATGAGAACGCTTAGGAATCTGTTCCCATATCCATCTCATGGATTTTCATTTCAGCTTCATTCCTTTTTGTATTGTACGCTATATGCACAACTCTCATTTTAAATTCTGTTCTACCAATTGATTACTATCCAATTCCTTCCAATATGGTAACACTCGTGTTGGAAAGTGCATCTTACAGTAGGGAATTTTCAGACGATGGGCTGATTATTTCGACAGGAGTTGACAAAAGAGTTCATTATCTTCAAACGGGGGGCTAACATGATCTGACGAAGGAGTTATAGCCCCTAAGTCCTCCTCTGATGCTACCCCTATAATCTTCAGCTTGATGGTACCATTAACGTGGTGTAAACCTTCGTTATAGAATTACTTGCGAACGAATGGCTATCAAGACTGGACTCCTATCACCAGGGTTACAGAAAAATCTGAGCCTCCAGTTTTCAAGGCCTTGTTCACAGACTGGCCTCGTTCAGTCATGACCGGAATGAACAAAACTTACACTGTTGGCTATGGGATTGCCTCCATAGAAGATAGAAAATTCGATGCTCAGCAGATGCACAAAAAAATGAAGCGTGAAGAGGCAAAGCTATTCGACGACGGAACGGGGGTCGTGGAAGTTTGGAGAGTTGAGAACTTTGAGCTTGTGGCACAGCCAACCGAAATGCATGGATATTTCTTTGGTGGTGATAGCTATGTAGTGCTATATACGTACAAAAAAGACAGGAAAGAGCAGTACATTGTTTACTACTGGCTGGTGAGCTAGATAAATTCTATTCTCTATTAACCGCCAATAGTTGCAGCTTCCGAATGGAAGGGGTTGTTTACACAGAAGGTAGTTCTTGAGTTGTAATAGCTGCGGCAGTCTGATTGGCTTTTGAGTTATTCACTCGAAATTAGCACATAGAAAGCTTGAAATCTTTTTGAGGTGAATCTTTCATTTAACATCGGAAATGCAAGGCCTTCTCACATATGCAATATGGCACTTACCTTTGTGAACGATAGGCATCATGTGTTGTTAGACTTCAGTACCAGGGAGGTTCGGTTCTCATTTTGCTACATTTGCCAGCCAGAATAATGGCATCATATATTCACCGTATTTGCAATTATGTCTCTAATTATTTCTGGGTTCATACTGAACTTGGAAAACCTGGAAAACAGGCCGATTTTACGAAAAGTCATGGAAAACCTGGATTAGCCAGGGGATTTTCTTATAATTTTTATCCAAGTCAGGGAAAGCAAATTATTTAATCAGCATATCATTTTCATTAACTATTGGCATGATTGTTCGCAAAGTTGTTGAAGTTGAAATTACATGAAAAATGCCTTACAATTTTATGAGGCTTCCTAAAGTCTCTTTTAGTAGACTATACAATACTCGAAATATTGTGAGACAACAAGAGCAATATTTTGTTAGAAACTGAAGTTTTTTTACTGTTCAACTCTCTTGTAGGGACACGCAAGTTCTCAAGACGAGCAAGGCGCAGCTGCCCTACATGCTGTAAACATTGATGATAAACTCGGTGGTGCAGCTGTCCAGGTAACTCACACTTCTTTTCTGGTCAATCAAAGGAAAGGGATAGCCCTAGTGACTTGATTTATCTAGCCTCTGACCCCAGGAGAATGATAGCTAGAGTCTAGGGACTATCTTTCTGATAGTAGATGATTTCTGCATTTTTCGTCACCCGATTGCTCAGAAATCTGGAGAAATCAGTAGTTTTTATTGAGTACCAGCTATCAGGCTCCTCAATATATGCAACCTCTTTCAAAGAAACTCAAATTGCTGCTCACAAGACTTGAGAAGTACTGCAATGGATCTGAGGCTTCTAATGAACGCTCCTTCGAATAGTTAAAAACGCTTTTCTTACTGAGGAGCCATATTATGGAACAATCTTGCAATTGAAGTCAAACTCCCTTTCAGTTTTTAAGCAAAGGCTGCTTTTAGATAAAAACCTTAATTTTGATCTTAGCCTTTTCTTTTAATTTAAAACTTACGTATACTAGGCTTTTATGGTGTCTATATGTTTATCTTTACCTTTTCAATCGTTCTTCGATTAATTGTAAGTAGTTAAATGGAGGGTCCCTTGAAAATCAGCTTCATTGCTGAAGGGTGACCCTCCTTATATATATTGATTAAAATGAAATGAAAGTACCTACTCACTCTACGTCACTCTCAATATTACTTGGCTTACATTATAATCTCATTCAATAAAGCAACCCTTTACAGAGGCGCGTTAAATAAGCTGGCGTAACTGTAAGAGGTATTTCATGATAAAAGTTCCTTTTGCAGTTTTGGTAGGATAGTTCAATTGGGCTATGACCTTGGACTAGCGGTGTAGAGCTAAATTAATTATTATGGGTTGAGGATCAAGGTAGTTGAGGATCAAGGTGGTTGAAGATCAAGGTGGTTGAAATAAAGGTGGAAAATGGGTCAAATCTTTTAGTTGTTGTTGCTGATGCTATTTTTTGTGAATTGTGAGTGCTTACCACTGCTCAGTGGCGTGTACAAACAGAATTGGATAAGGCAGCCTGAAGTCAGAATTTCTGGGAAGACTAGGGATCTTAACCCTCCCAAAATTGTTGAAAAAAACTAGAGGCTCAGCCCCCCTTCGAGATCTACACCACTACTTTGAATTGAGATTGATATTGCAAGCGCTGGATGAACTCTCATTAAATCTTCTTCTATTTTCAGGTGAGAGTAGTTCAAGGGAAGGAGACAGAGCATTTCATGAGAGTTTTTAAAGGAAAGATGGTGATATTCAAGGTAGGATCAAGCATTTTGTTGAGAAATGCTGTGGCCATATGTCCAAATTATAGAAGGGTATCTCCAGCGATAGTAGCTTAGACAAACTCAGAGTAGAGGAAGTATCAATTGCACTTGTGTTTTGCTATTGTTCATTGTCTATTGTTCATTTAATGCTATTTTTCATTGCCCATTTAGTGCTATTTTTCATTGTCTATTGTTGATTTAGTGCTATTGCTTGATATTTGCATTTATATTGACACAACATTCAGTTCTTTGAAAAAGAAATTCAATAGGATTATCACAGGATCGATCCTTGTGGTATGCCAGGTATTGTGCAAGATGACTTGCTGAAAACTTAGTGAAGAAGCAATATCTTTAACTATAGGGTGGAAAAGCAAGTGGATTTCGAGGAGCGGCTGCTGAAATTGATAAAAGCCCAACTGTAAAGATGTTTCAAATAAAATGCAAGAGCGTAGTTAGCCGAAGGGCAGTTGAGGTATGTTATCATCTTTATCACAATTATGGTCCACCAACCACAATTGTGGCTGTTAGGGCTTTCTAGCAGTGAAAAGAAAGATTGTCAATTTAGGCTGAGTTTTAGTGAAGTCATTAGTCATGTGTACAGCATCAGAAATAAATGGAATATTCCATGAATTAAGACGGGAACTTCTGAATACCAGTCACATGAAGCATTTAGTAAATCTTTTTCCCTATTTCATGTAGCAACCGTACTAACACTTTTTGGCATCCATCTTTACTTTCTCCTTTCTATTCTTTAATGAGAAAGGTCATCTTCAAAATCCACAATATCTATTGAACTCATTTGGGTTAAAATTCAAATTGTTTCACGTTATAGGTCCGCATCTTTCAATTTCGCTAGTGCAAGACTAGCTTCTTTGAATTGAATTGCAGGTTGACCCAATTGCAGGCTCATTGAATTCCAACGATGTATTTGTCGTTTACGCATCTAAAGAAGGCTTCCTCTGGTACGGGAAGGGCTGCAGTGGGGACGAAAGAGAATTAGCAAAGGAAGTGGCAGGGAAGCTAGTTCCAAAGTTTAAAGATGACTTCACTATCATAATGGAAGGAAAAGAACCTGCTGAATTTTGGAGTGTTCTTGGTGGACAAGCCGAGTACGCTACTGGTGGAAAGCTTATGGTAATATCAAGAAATCTTTGGTTTCAATCCTAAGCATATTCTTTACGACTTTTAACTTCTTTCATTGAAAATGCACATTCTGTTCAGTAATTTATCCAATCCAGCTATAGACAATAACATTTTAATAGTCTATTGCTATACAAATCGACCTTTTGAATCTCAATATCATTTAGGTCTTGCGACCACACTATCTCCTGGCTTTATTTACTGCAGTACTTTTTGGCACCGAATGGAAGGGGGGGTATACTGAACGGGGAAGTTAGTATTTTTGCTAAAAATGTCTAATTTCGGGGGTTGTTAATAGTTGGGATCAACCTTCAAAGGATAGTATGGGGACCCTAACATTTCAAAATTATAGCAATTAGTTGTTAACATTGTATAAGTATAACATAAATAGTTCGTTTTGATTTCCTTAGTTGTCAATATTGATTTGCGTTCACAAAGTAAATTTGTTTTACTTATCGTGTTTAAAACTTTGAAAACATATACGCATATATCTGGAAAATGCTTGCTCTCTTACAGTATGAAGAATCAGACTACCCACCACGACTTTTCCATTGTTCCAACGCAACTGGAAGGTTTCACGTTGAAGAGATACATAATTTCACGCAAGACGACCTCGAGACAGATGACATTATGATTCTTGATAATTATGAGCAAGTTCTTGTTTGGGTGGGGAAAGATTCAAATCAAAAAGAAAAGAGAGACGCATTCACATTTGCAAAGGTGACTTTTC
>WIPJ01001171.1:74706-93136 GCA_018155075.1 Cassiopea andromeda | reverse complement strand
CCAAGAGAATAACTGTAATTGGTGATTAGCATTGGTTTGTCACAAAAAACGAAAAACAAAATAACCTTCATTTTTCCTTGCCATATCTCTTTGAAGTGCAGCGATAAACTTCTGGAAAACTCGAACACTTTCAGCTAATGATGTTTTTTCATAAGCTGGAACCGAAAAAATATAAGATCGAAATAGATTTGAATCAAGAAAGAGATATAACAGAAGAAATGACTCTAAGTCCCGCTAGAGTCTAAGATCATACGCTTTTTAGACATACAAGACGGTGGGGGAACCAAGCATCACAAGTGTTGTAAATCCTAGCTCAGGGGAATAGTTGCCAGGCAGTGGTGGGACCACAGGGGTGGACATGCTCCCCAAGGGTCTCCAGGGTGGATATAGTAATTCGTCCAGATTTCATGAGAAAATGTTGTGGATAGCGTGAAAGACTTCTAGCAAGAAGTAATTCTCTTTCACTTCGCAGCATTGCTCTTAATCACGCTTTCGTCACCTCTTTTATTGCTCGTTGTTGTACTGAAATGCAAGATAGTCCCTTCCTTGCAGCGAGATGGGTGTGACAATCAAAGGGCGCGGTAATTATAGGGCGTGGCTCCAAAAGTGCCTCCCCAGTCTGTGTTGGCTGGTACCGCTCTTGTTGCCGATACTGGTAAGGGTGTCATGACCACATCAGATCGTCAGTCAAAAAACTCACCAATGCTAGGATATATTATTAAATATCATACCTTTATATTGCGGTTTGATAGGGTTTGATTCATCAACATCCATTTCGTGATTGGCCAGCTGATCTTGTTTTTTTTCAAATCGGTCAATTTCATTACAAAGAGTACTGAAAAAGAAATAACGTTATCAATTATACCCGTAGGCGTAGACGTATCCGCAGTGAATAGAAAACAAAGAAAAGAAAGACACTTGTCAAGACATCCAATTGAAAAAGAACTCGAATTTGGAAAATATATCATCCAACGCTCTATACGTACAATGCACGGTAAGAAAATTTGCTTGCATAACAATATAAGGCTTCAATGGTAGTTATAATGTAAGCGCAATATGGAGGGATGGGCCGAGCGTGTCTTTAGTGGTAGGTAACGTCTTTTAAAGGATACATTTCTTTTAAACTCGCGTTAGGAGATTTCACCAGGTCCGTTTTCATTTGTTCATGAATAAAAAATTCTTGTTCCTAGATAAGCGTTTAGCTTTTTGAAGGTGAAGTACCAAACGGATAAGCCCTTTTATCGAGTGGCTAGTGTGCATAGAAAAACAGTCAAAATCCAAAATTCCGGCTTCATAAATAATTTACTAAGGCTGAGTTCACACTGCTCCGCTTAAAAACTTATCAGTTTTTGTAGATATCTGTCAACTGTTCACACAGCTCCGTTTTTGTACAAAATTCGAGATGATTATATCCGTTTTTGTGCGTTCACATTGCTCACAGAAACGAGGACAAATATCCGTTCCCGTGGTTTTAGTCCTTTTACAATGCTGTCATCACGGTAAATATCTGTTTTTGTGTGTTCACATTGATCTACTACGTTGGACGAAAACCTCCGTTTTTGTAAATATCCATTTTGAAGGGCGTTTTCGTAAACCTCGGTTGTTGTGCACTTTTGTGCGGAGTAGCATCAACGATTTCACAAAAACGGAGATTTAGATCTGCGTCTTTGTACAAAAACGAAGCAATGTGAACGGGGCATCAGTTACACTTTCAATTGGCTATAGCTCAAGGCAATCTATAGCATACATGCACGACTGTTTTGCTCCCTATACCTGATAGTTGGAACCGCAAATGGATCGAATTCATCAACCTTCTTCACATCAATTGGAACACAAACTCTACCTAGTAATGAAGAGATAATTTATTGCATTCTTTTTTAAAAGAATGAAGTTTATAAGAATACTGAGGTCCAAAATCACTTAAGTTTTTATAAATAATTCAAGAATAATGGAAAGCTGAAGCTTCATCAAAACATGATAAATTTCTTGCATCTTTGTTATAATAACACTATTAGATGTACTTTTGCACAACGTCAAATAAGATTGGAATATATTCCTTAACTTTCTAGGCGAAGTTAAACTATTGGTATTCAAGAATAATTTACAAATAATTCTAGGCTCAAAATCAAAAACATTTAAGAATACTGAGGCTCGTAAACAAGTTGAGTATTCTTATAAAAAAAGAGTGCATCTTCAACATCATAATGAGTAGCAATTTATCAAAAAGAGTTCGTAGAAAAGCAATAAAATGCTTCAGCTCTGGCTAGGATGGCTATGATTAACATGCAACATGAAACAATGAGACAGTGGGAAAGTATTAAGAGTCGATTGATAAGAGAGGAAATAGAAACAATATGTAGAAGACAATAATAGTAGGGACAAGGGAATAGAAGACTATTGGGAGCAAAGTGATGGTAAGTATCTACGGATCAAAAGACATTAACTAACTCAATGGTTAGGGTTAAGGCCTAGGCTGGGATTTTGGCGCTTTCGGAAAATTTTGGTGTGGGGGGTGAAAAGTAGCTCTGGCTGTTAGTTGACATTAAAAGAGAAAATCTGAGTGATAAAACCAGTTGAAAAGGAGCCTTGGAATCTAATGTTAAAGAGCATTTCATTAAATTAAAAAAAAAATCAATTCATTGCAAACAAAAATCATAAAATTCTATCAATTACCATACCTGTCTTCGGGTGAACGCAAAATGGGCTTTTCAGTAAATGGTTTATTCCCTTGCTAACGTTGATATCTAGTCTTGGGTAAACGTACTGGCACATAATTTCATCGGCTGTATTCCTGTTGGCCTAAAAATTTATCGTGACACAATCAGTTGCCTAAATCGAAATAACACCAGGTCTTCTTGTTGTGCATAATGTGGCATTCTTCGCAAACCCAGACGTTTTAAGAGGAATTTTTTATGAAACAAAAAGAGAGCTTAATTTTCAATCACAAACTTTTTCGATAGATAAACAAAGAGCATGCTGGAAGCAAAACTGGCTGTAGACAACTTACGGTGTATGGACTATTCCGTTGTGTCATAATATCACTCACACATAAAGGGTGCAGCCTTTGCGGAGTGCGTGGCCAAGCGGCCCAACCAGTTCCATTAGCTTAGCTAAAGTTAACCATGGCTGTGTACGGTCAGAAACTGGATGGGAGACCTCCAGTTGAACGACTAAAACAGCTCACTCCGCCGTCTTTCGGAAGGGACGTTAAACTAGGGGTCCCATGCCTGGATGCAGCATGCATAGTAGGCCTAAATTAGCTGAAAAAGCTAGGTATAACAGCCTACTCAAAATAAAGTAAACAACAACAACAACAACCACCTCAAACACGTTCTGAGGAGCCCAATGGAAACTTTCCTGGTGCCAGAATGGGACCAGCGCCCCCTGGCTAGAACCCTTCACATGTAAATAAAAGGGGTATGAGAATAACACAAAATTAAGCCAATTATTGATGAAAACTTTCATGCGAATTCAGACTTTCTTGCACAAAACTGCTGTTTTGTTAGAAAACGTTGCCATTCTGTTAGAGGCACATGAAAGCAACAACATTCCTTTTGTAAAATTCACCTACATTCCACAACATGCATAATTTGCTTTGTTTCACAAGTGATAGATATCTTGTATTCTGGCGTCACGTTCTGCTTTTGCTCAAATCGACGTGACTAAATTGCTAGGCACTTCTGATCAATCGATGCAAACTAGATAAGAATGGACTACCAAATGTGAATGTATATTATTCTCATATAGACTTTTACGTGGAGATATGCGCCAGTCTTACGCCAGCTTTACACTAAAAAGAACCATATACTTCATATTATCAACACATACCCGTGAATTCAGCTCCTTTTTCAGCTCATCCCACTTTTCTTTGCTTGACACATCGGAAGAATGGCCAGACCAAAGTTTATGCATTTTGTCTCTGATACCTTGAAAGATGCTAGTCAAGAAAACACAAATGAAGGCAAACATTTTTTCTTAACGGCTTCAGCAAATTTGGCGCATGTATGTTTGTACACAAAATTAAACCAAATAGCTTATCTGATTGGACTAAAACTGTGTGAGACACACCTGATACTCATCAGACTCTAGCCATTGGTGGGACTGCCTTAAGTTTACATCCGTAATTCTACTTCCCTTTTCCTCGATGCAGCCTGTTCTAATCAGTGGTTTAAAAAGAATTTAATTAAGAAGTACACTATTTTAATATCTATTGTAAATCCTTCTAACTGCTGGCTTCTAAATGAAAGGTCCTTTGTAATTCAATTCAATTCAAGTTACAAATATTCCAAAATCTGAATATGTGTAGAGGACAATACTCAAATATAGTTGTCTAAGGAGGGGCTCTCTGAAACAAAGAGAAGATAATAAATATTACCATAATATAATAAAAACAATAAATACATAAAACTAAAAAAAAAGAAATTAAACCAGCGAGCCTCAAAAATACAAATCCATTCTGAAAGGATTTGAATAAAGATAAAAGCAAGTTAAAGGAATTTTGATAAAAAATGGAATGTCTTTCCAAAGAAGAGCCACGACGAGAAACATGTAAGAGATTTCCTTTCTTCTTTATTTAATGCAACATTCCAGAGTTCATTAGTTCGACATACCATAAGACGTAACCGATGTTAATTTAAGACATAACCAGATAGACTTTACCTAGGAAATATAGTACGTTTCGAGATATTGTGTCTCACCCTCAGCTGATATAAAGTGGCAATAAGGAATTTTATAGCCAAAATTAGGGAAAAAACAAGTGGGAAATCAAGGAAAGTAAACTCACGGGGAGACAATCAATGGGGGAATACCAAGTAAATGCCTTTATAAGGAAATATACAATGATACAGCGGAAACACTCATAATTGCCTAAATAAGGAAAGGATAAACTATCAAAAGAAGGGAACTATGGTAAACAGGCTAATACTAACAGAAGTAAAGAATAAATGACTAAGAACCCTATGGGACTAAAATAGACAGAGGGGAATTGAGGAGCTCTGAAAATTAAGCGTGGGACGATCTCTAAGAATAAGAAGGCTCTCATGTATTAGCAGATCAAGTTCGTTGTTAGTTCTATCAATAACGCAAAAGTTGTCTAAGAAGGCACTGGTATATTTCCTTATATAGGCATTTACTGGATATTCCCCCATTAATTGTCTCTTCGACAGTTTACTTTCCTTGTTTTCCCACTTGCTTTTTCCACTTGGTTTTTTAATCAAATGAATTTTGTCCATAGGCTGTTCTCATTAGAGGAATAGCTAGATCGCATTTAGTAATATTGCAAACCACTTTTACTTGCTGAGAGTTGTCCCTCTTTGAGCAAAAAACATGCAACAGTTTTAATGGAAAAAACACCCTAAAAATAACATTAAGCGATAATGGTGTGTGCCAGACTTAACACATTCACTTGTACACAGATCAGCAAAGGATACTCTCATCAGGAATGACAGACAAGAAAGATTTCCATCGTTCCGGAGTATCCAAAATGCCTTGATATTGTAGATATCCTTCTGTGAAAAATCTTGAGATGTACTTCAATGCTGCTCTAAAAAATAGAAAAATTCTGCACACATCTTACAGCAATAAAGTTAGGTAAATTTCCTTGAAAGAGAAATATAAAGCTGCAGACAAGATAATAAAGGTATATTTTCTTTCTAGCATTTGTTAATGAAAATAACACTTAATAATCACTACCATTCAAAACAGAGCAAACCCAAGGAAAAAATAGTCTAAAATCTGATGTTGATGAATAACAAAAAACCAAACAATTATTTTCAATACTCCTTCTACTTAGCTGGTACTCTAAAACCCATAATAAGTGGGGGACATTATAAAATTTTGGCAACTTTGATGACCCCCAATTCATATTTTGATTCCCCCATTTATTGATTTTAGAAATTTAACCTATAACTGCAAGAAAAATTGTCATCTAATTCAAAGTACTTTTCAGATAAAAAACAGTTCATTGTTTAGATGGATTTTATACTTGGAAGAAACTGGAGCACTTACTGAATTGAAGGATGGACATTTTTGCCAAAATTTACTTTCTTTACTTGATTTTCTCCACCCTGAAATGAATTTGAAAACTCACATTTCACCAAAAAGGAAAGGGTTGTATTAGACTATGAGTCATACTCTTTGCCATTTAATCTTTTATTAGCCAGCAATATAATAAGTCAATCAGGAACTGTGGAAAACTTGACATTGGTATGGCTCGCAGGTGCAAAACATGGAATTCCAAATTCTGGAGGCACTTTAATCCAAATATGTATCAGAAGATGCATTATATTCAGTTCTTATTTCCTGTGACAATGAAGCCTAAGAGTTTTGGTAATAACAGCACAGGTACATTGATAAAGATTACCTTAATCAAACTCAAATATTCAACAATTCCAGATCTACTATTTTGGGACAATTTTCTAGCTTGTTCATCACAAACCCAACAATGAACACCTCTTCGTCCACTGTAAACCCACAGCCGATGCTTGAAACCAAAATCCTCTGCAGAGAGAAAAATAAATAAATTAGCTTTCTACAACACGGTGTTTGCTAAATCAGGGAAGTCAAGCCTATCTAAGTAAATCTGATCATATGTAAGCAATGAAGTGTGCACTCACTTTATCATGAAAAAATAATATTATTTGTAAAGACAAACCATTTTCCTGACATATCCCTGCCTTTATTTAAAATTACTACAATCCCCTAGTCTTTCTCTGGTATTTCTAGGCACAACACATTTCCCAGACCTTTTCCTGGCTTCCCTGATTTGGTAGACAACCTACACATAGCAAAACTGCAGTGATTAGGAATGTTACTTGCTCTCTTACACTGATTTGGTGGTTTCCATGTGCTTTTGGCAAATGGCAACTTATGATATACATATGGAGTATTTCTTGTTCATATGGCCATAAATATGTATGGTATAATACAACAGTATGGCTAAAGTTTCCTAGAATCTGTCATGATAGCACAATACCATGGGAAGTGGAGCTAAGGGGCTGGGTGGGGGCATTTCTACTAGAACCCCATCCCCCACCAAACATACTGCTCTGCCACCCCTGTCTAAAAAGAGCAATGTACCAGCTTGCATACATTTCCATGTACAACAAATAAGCAATCCAAAATATCATAAAAAGAAAAAATGCAAGAACTTTCAAGTACCTTCAAGAGCTCTGTCAAGTATCTTGATTGCTATTGTCATGAAAGGCCAGCATTTTTTACATATTGATGCCCCACTAGAGAAAAAAGGAAATAATACTTTGCTGCAACCTATCTTTACTGCTTGGAAAGGTGTAAATGCAGAAACTAAAATATATTATATTCACTGATAAATGAAAATATGCATGTTAATTCTTCATCATAGCACAGCTTTATTGAAAAATGATCTCAGACTAGAAGGAAGTCAAATGTGCTTGTCTATAAATCACAGTATAAAAGAGCACTTGGGGCTATCCAAAAAGGGCATCCATACCTTTGGAGGAAAATAGCAAAAAAATAGAAACAAAAGCAGATGGGGAAAGGGTGTTTATAGCTGTAAGTGAACATCCTTTATTGCAATGGATAGTGGTAAAAACTGGTAAAATTCCATTAAATGGACATGCTTCAGGGGTGACTCTTTATCTACTATCTATTTATATTATAATACAAAATATTTTGTAGGTCAGCAAGGGTTATTGCTACTACTGCTGGATATGTAAAACTAGTAAGTATCAAAATGCATAGGTGATCACCCAAAAAGTACAAAAACAATAACCTTTCTTATTACAGGAACAGGTTTTTATTCAAAACTCTTCCATCTGGCAATAACAATTACATAGCTATAAATCCATTAATCACCTTAGAAGTTGTGAGCCTCATCCTTCCCCCAACATACTATCAAGCTTCTGCAAAGTTTGATGCTATGCTATATAGGAGCACTTGCTCAGTAATCTGATTTAGTCAAATTGCTATTTGAACTTTTATATTGCTTGTCATACCTGCAACATGTTCTAACTTCATCATAATCAGTCATATCAATATCAAAGACCAACTCTTTTTCTTCTGGCACAAACCCACCAATTTTTACAGCTTTGTGATCTTTTGGCTAGATGAAAACTTTCTATTAAGATTCATATACACAGACATGATGTTCTAGAAATTATGGCATTTGAACAGAGCCATCAAAACATAAAATGGATCAAAGAAGCTTTGTAAGTATATCAAGAGAAGTTTGTTCTTCTTTTCTCACAGCAAATTACAGTTCAAATGAAACATACATTGTAAGTCTGACCACAGGGAGACCAGGGAGGGGGCAGAGGGGAGAAAGAACCCCACCCATCTTTCATTTGTTGGAGCACAATGAAGGAACAGAAATTCTAGTTAAAGCATAAACATAGTATGCTACATCGTACTATATTGTACTGCATTATATTATACTATAATATGTTATATTATGTTATATTACATTATGCTACAGTACA
Source organism: Cassiopea andromeda (assembly GCA_018155075.1). Lineage (NCBI taxonomy): Eukaryota > Metazoa > Cnidaria > Scyphozoa > Rhizostomeae > Cassiopeidae > Cassiopea > Cassiopea andromeda. Next base: position 84,680 of record WIPJ01001171.1, on the reverse strand, counting down.
ATATAATACAACAGTATATCATATTACATTAAGCTATACTGCATAATATCATATAATATTATATCATATTGTACCATATTATGTTAAATTAGTACTACAGCATAATAAAATTCAACTAATATAATGTAAAGGCTGGGTTACACTGTAGATAAAAGATTAGATAATCCAGATTTAGAAGCGCTAGAACAGGAATTGATTATCTTGTATTGTAACTGTGCTGTAGATAAAAGATTAGATATTCAGACAGACAGTCAGTCTGGTTGTGCTCCTTGACCTGGTACAATCATGCTGAGAAAATCTTCATGAATAAACTCAAACATGTTTGATTTTATTTGTCAAGATTTCTCAGCACAAGTTGACAGCTATTTTCCCCTAGCTAATTCGATTTTTCATACCAGATAGGTTATAAATTGTAAGTCTTGATGAATGTTGTTACATTGTATTAGCTAAATCATATTCAAAAAGTTTATACCAAACAAACAAGATGATCTATTTAAGAAAGTAACATGCACTTGTACCTGGATAAAATGAAATTCTACTAACCATGGTAGAGTACACTGCACCTATATCGATTTTATACGGCTGTCTTTTTTGAATTTCCTTCACCATTTCTTCTTCATTTAAAAATGAAAGATATCTGACATAAACATCATCTTTTAGAGTAAATGAGAATTCTCTTCTTTGGAAATAAGTCTTTTGAACTACAAAAAGCAAAAGCATACATTTTTCGAGGTAAGTAGTAAAAATTGTCTAGGTAAAAAAGAAAGTAAATGGAGCTTTTGAACAATTTTTACAATCTGGGATAATACTGTGTACAACCAAAATAATTCTACACACAAAACATCGAAATGCAATGGATAAAGCAACACCAAGAAATTCTACATAAGAACAGAAGTCACAAAAATTTCAAAAATTCCTAACTTTTGAAAGTCGCATTTAGGTAATGTATAAAGGCGGGTAAAAAGATGAACATGTTCTAGGCCCAAATAAATAGCTGCTATATTCTACCGTTTCCATATGAAAGCCATCTGTAGAATTCTGAGTATGGAAAAAGTCTTTGGTAGTATTGTGCCAGAAGCTCAGGGAGGTCTGTTTGAGCAAATTCAACATTCTTCTCCTCAAGCGCCATCTTCTCTCTTGTTTTCGCGCCAAATATACTTACTAGCCTCGTACTCATAGTAGCCAAAATAACAATGTAGAAAATGTTCACTCACTTCTAAAATCTTAAACAAAAATAACAACATTGAAGTGACTACCTTAGCACTTCAGTACAACGGCGTGCAATAAAAGAAATGAGAGCCTAGAAAGAGCAATAGCATGAAACAGAAAAGTTATTTCTTGCTATACACACTCTTTTTAAGAAAAGAATTTATAAAAATAGCCAGGCTCAGAGTTACTGAAATTTAAAAAATAATTAAGAATAGTGTAAGGCTCACGTTTCATCAAGACTTGAACTTTGTATAAATTTTAGCTATAGTTCTGCTTGAAGATTATTTTCTCTACCATTGATATATTTGCTATTCTGCTCCACTTTTCTTTTGCTTTATGATAAAACAAGACTTCAATAAAGATTGGAATATAGCCCTTTGATTTTTAGATGTAGTTACAATTTCGATATTTAAGAATAATTTAAGAATAGTCTATGACTCAAAACCGAAAATTTTTTAAGAATATTGAGGCTCAGCAAAAACTTGGGCATTCGTAAAAAATAGTTGTGTAGGCCTCTCAGACCTACTTACATTTTTTCTCGAATGCAGACAAAAAAGTGTTTTATGGAAGGTAGTGAAGGATTGTTCAAAAAGTTGAGAAAATTAAGTACTGGATTTTTGAAACCTAAGAACGTTTATAAATATGTATGTACTCTCAGGTGCCAACTAAACGTCCCCCGCTTATTAATTTTTCGATTTTTTTCCAACTCCACTGGACCTTCTTAGGACCCCCGTTTATTGATTTTAAGGGAATTGACTTTTTGCAAAGCCCTATTTTCATTTCCTGTTTCTGTTAGTACTATTTATACTCAATTTTCATGGAAAAATAGCGTACTGCTGTATATATTTTAGCTTTATACTTTATGACAACCTGTGTTTGTTCTGTCCGTCCTTGTATTATCATTTAAAACCTTTTCTCAAATTCAAGCTCCCCCGTTTATTTTGACCCCCCTTTTATTAAATTTCGAATTTGTTCCAACCTACTTGTTTATTAGCATTCCCCGTTTATTTGGCAGTTGGGAGTATTTAAAACTCGAATAATCTGTATATAAATGCTATGCATTTTAAATTAGCTGCTCTCCAACATTGTAACTAATACCATTACTAAGAGTTCAAGTATACACGGAGCTTTTCACTTAACATTGATGCACAAGTGCAAAACAGCTGAACTCAATAATATTTGTTAAGAAAGTGGTTTACATCGTTTTGATACTAGAATCGTGAAAATCAGGGTCTATTTTAAGGAAATGTTCCAAGATCACACTGTGTTAACATAAAACTTGACCACACCCTACTTGAAAGTTTTTTGACCACTCCTTTCAAGCAATCCACCATTTCATGTTGGCCCTTTTGTTTGCATGATGCCACATTGAAACATATGTTATAGTGTTCCACAATTTCACATAGAGCATATACAAACAAAGGGGGAAAAATTCCTCTACAAAATAAGACGGACATAAAAGTGAGAAAGTCGACCACACTGCTATATCTCCAAAACCACACTCAATATTTTCAAGACAATAAAGTGTGGCCAAGACGAAGAACAGCCGTGGCCTATCAGTAATGCACTCGACTCAGAACAACATGGTCCTGGGTTCGAGGCCCAACGCAGGTCATTGGTGACATCAGGAAAGGCATTCGGTCCTAAATACTCGTGCCAGAACTAAAGTACTCTCAGAGGCACCCTCCAAGCCCCAAGGAACTGGGGAAACGGAGGTAAAATTGAGAATAAAAAAGTGTGGCCAAGACTACTGTAAAATAGGTCCTGGTGAAAGGAGAAAACTTTCGTACAGGAGACGTGCATTATCGCAGTATCTTTCAGCAATTTCAATATGCTACCATAAAAGAATCTAAAAAGTTGGCTAGCTGGGGGCGTCATGAAGGCATAAAACGGTAGCTGTTCCATGAGAGTCTGTACATTTAGCTCTCAAACAATCAGCATTCAAATGTTTTTGTTGCCACAGATGACTTCAGCTGACTACAAAAGCTCCACAGCATTGTCAACGACACAAGCAAGCATATACACACACAGCCTTACACAGAGGAGGGGCATTTCTGAAAAAATTTGTTGTATTGAACAATTAAATCCTAGTTACAGATGGCCAGTTTTGTTACAAACTGTTAGGAAAATTTAAGGGGGTTTATGGAGTTCATAGCTCTTTGGCTATATAACAGAGGCATGTTGAAATGTATCTTTTTTTGCAATTACATCGAGGTTGAGCTCAAAATCTAAAGCTGTTTGTGTATGTATGTCCTCCACTTTTCCGAGAAAATGTTGTGACATTGGTTCTTGTCTCTGGACTTATGCAAATAAATGGCTCTGTGATATCATTCTTTTACATTAGAACACTAGATGGAGTGTGCATATGTTACATGAAGGTTATGGGTACTTTGAAACATAAGAAGATAACGAAAGCATTGATAGCGGGGTCTAAAGACTTGAACTGTTAAGTAACAACGGGGCGGGTCGTACTAGATCTGTTTCGATGATTTACAAGGGGTGGTTGAGTGGTCAAATTTTGGTGTTGTGTAATGATTGAATGGCCCATTTTCTATAGTACTGCAGGGTAAAACTCCACTCATATGCAGTAAGTATTTATGTATCCAATCTTTTTATAAGAACCAGTAAATTTGAGATTCAAGCTGGCTGTTCTTAATTTCTCCCAAATTTTTGAAGCTGAAGTGTTCTTAATTTGTTCTTAAATTAGTAGGGAGTAAGCAGTGCAGAAATTAGATAATAGACAAGACCAAATCAGTGCTTTGATTGATAGAGATTCCATTAGACAAATGCTACATCCGAGGTGGTTTATTGAAAAAGTTTATGAACATTTGTAAATAGGCAATGTTAGCACAGTATCTTGTTTTGCAAAGGGGCAACTAATCATGAAAATCAAAGAGAAGTGACAAGGCTGCAGATTTTCTTCAGGCTAGCAAAGAAAGGACATCTCATGTCCATATATTAGTTGTCAGCATATGCATCTTGTCCAAAAATACGTTCTACAATAGTTCTTTCGCCTGAGGCTTGTTCTTAATTTGCCCTTAGTTTTCCACTAAACTTCAGGCTCGTAATGTTATAAAATTGCTCTTATGAAAGATTGTATATGCACGTATGTATGCACCAAAGCAAAGTCAATTGGAGAAGATACTAGATCTACTGTTCAAAAAGGCCAAAACAAAAAACAAAATAGTATTGAGAAGCAAGCACTTAAAGCTGAAAGCAGGCCTGGATTTATCAAACATTACAGACGGCCAATTGAATTGGAATATGATTCGTGACCAACAATCTTTCGCCTATCAACAAACAAAGTTGATCTGCTTCAATTTCTGCAGATTTGATGTCTAGAGAAATTTCCTGATATCGTTTCCAGTTGGTTGCTACCAAATAAAAACTGCTTCAAATCTATCGTGGCTAATTGAGTATGGTAGCGATGCGTGACATCTTAATATAGATTCCAGAATTGCGTGCAGCCTTTAAGGCACCTTTGTAGATTTATGAGCGCTACTGTCGTCCTTTCATTATGCTCTCCACAAAAAAAAATGCCCGCATGGATAGAATACTTGCACGCACATACATTTGATATAAAATACGGGTGGATTACCACGCCAGTCAGTGCAAACAAGTATACGGCTCGGCAGGAAAGTCTTGTCTCCGAATAATATCACCTTACAAAACAAAGAGCGGTAAGTACAGAATGTTGTATTTCATAGCTGTATATATTTCACTAAGTTTTACAAACTCAATTTTCACTCATATGAAGATCATATCTGAGAATTCTGGTATTAGAAATAGTTGTCAACATAGATCAACGACAAGGGATGGAAAATAATTTCTACATCGTAAAATGGTAGCAACTTAACGACATACATGTTTTTATTAATAAGGAACTAGGATCAGCACCTAGCACTAAAAGCTTCTTATTTTCACATCTCGAATTTTAGTACTTAAAGAATCTTAATTAGTTTCTTATTTTTGAAACAAAAACTCGCTTTATTACTTGAAAGTCGAACATTTCTGGATGGATACAAACGCTGTTCATCATGACAAATGTCCAAGCAGATCAAAATTACAAGTTGCAATCTTTTCCAAAGAAAAAATCATACAAATTAACAAGAGGAAGCAAGTCGATGCACCCTCTTTATACACATTGAGATTGTACAGTTTCTTAACTTTTCCTGTGCATCGCACTACATTTTCTTCATTTTTTGACCAGTCTAATCCTCATTCCTTATAAACCAGCTCCCTATAAAAAAATGTGTATGTCATAACGTTCTCTGCAGTTTTAATTTTACTGGAAAATCTCATTACTCCTCAACTATGCAGCTAGGCCGAGTTCCCGAATTACTGAGCAGGAACATTGAAAAATAGCTTTGATAAATCATATCTCTTGGACATCCTGCATATACTAACAAACCAATTTTTGATATGAATGCTAAAAATATTTCTCCGTAGAAAGAGAGGGAAAATGGCTCACGAAGTCTGGGAAAAGAAGCTTGCAACATTATTTCAGAGATTTGATAAAGGTGGAAAGGGTTGCGTAACCAGAGATGATATAGAAGCTCAGATAAATGCATTCAAAACAACTGGATACCTAACAGAAAATGAAGAAGAGGAAATCAGGGCTACATTTGCCGAGCTGTGGAACATTTTCCTGAACGGTCGAGATTCTGTATCTTTGAATGAATGGATTGAAGGACATAGACTGCTGCTCAAAGAGGACAAGGCAGAGGGTAGCCCCTTGGAAGCAGCACTGAAGCGCGCATCAACATTAATGTTCAAGGCAGCAGATAAACAAAGGAAAGGCGCCCTCACAGAGGAAGGATATGCTGTCTTCCTTGCGTGCCTTGGAGTTAATGATGCAGAACATGCCCGATACATCTTCAAGAAGCTGGACATTTCCGGAAAAGGGGAAATAAACGAAGAGGAATTCTCAGCTGCTTTCTATGCATTTAACTTCAAGTTGCAGGATGAGCCAAGCAAAGAACTCATGGGACCGTTGGTTCAATAAATTGAACACTTAGTGTCATATATATAATAAAATGGACGCTTTTTGCACCATAGGCACCACGAACTGTACCAATTAATGCGCCAAACACCAATAACGTATAACAATTGACGTTGATATGATAATGCAGGAATGCATACAAGAATCGTAAAGAGCCCTGATTTCTTCATTCAAAAGAAATATGTTTTTCATCAATTATTGTTTTCACTTGTTTCCTATACTTATAGGAAACAAAGAATTTTTAACTAATTATACGAAACATAGAGCGAAAGAGGAATCGAAGTAATGACGACTTTTTGCTCCATATTCGAATCAAAATTTCACCATTTACAGACTATTTTACGTGTTTGCGTTTTATGGGGCAGTTCTCCAATTACTTACTTACTTACTCTCCTCCTGCGTGGTCGGCACATAGGGCAGAATCTCCAATTACGCCAGTTAAATTAGCCATTACAAGGGCTGGTCACCTTATGGAACAGATGAGAAGTTAAGCGGCTATGCCATGTGTTGTGCAGTATAATGGTTACATATATTTCTAAAAAATTTTGCCACATTTTCTTGCTAAGAAGCTATTCAGACTAAGTAAGCAGTCGACAATGACCGGGATATGTTTATTTCTAGATGCCATAAGTCAAGTGTGCTGGGCAGTATATAGTTAGACCAGTATTTAATGCAAATAAACTGCCTTTCTTTTCTCTACTTAAAATCGATATGTGCAAAAGCTGAGAAAGGGTGATTGGTTACTTTCAATTCAAAATAGAGCCCTTTGTTGCGCTTCACGACGCAAATGAGGTACTGAGTGAGCTTTGCAAGCAGTCAGGATGTTGACTGGAATAGGCTAGCTGCAAACTACAGCAAGGCGAACAAATGAAAACAAACGATGGTCCAAGACAGTGGTTTTCAACCCTTTTGCTGTAGTGGAACCCGAAGGAAACATTCCAGTCGCTCGAGGAACCTCTATTCAAATATCTGCACAAGAGAATTAAACGCTACTGTTGATCGTAGCAGTTGTGTATCTTCTGGTGGAAGCCTTGGATGGTACTGGCGGTAAGCTGGTTGATAATCACTGGCACAAGATATACTCTAATTAAAAGTTAAAGGTAGTCCCGTATACTTTCGTATGTAGGGGATTGCCTGTTAGAGACAACACATATCTTAAGCCATCGGCATGTGAAGTAGGGTGGCCGGTTCCTTTCCTCGCCGCCTTTATCTCCCCAGTGTTGCTGCCAGGTACCCATTTGCTGCTGGGCGAACAGTGAGCGAACATTCAGTCAGGGCTCATTAATCTGCGCGAGCGGTGAGCGCCGCTCGCAGGCACAAAATTAAGTTATATCACATCAAATTTCTGCAGGCACTTTTCTCCGAATCTGTAATGACCAGCTATTTCATTCTAATTTTCTGCAGGCACATTTTTCTCAGATCTACGCTCACAGGCACAAAATAATTTTAATGAGGCTTGGAAGTCAGTCAGGGCATCGAGTCGGGCTCGAACCGTAGACCTTCCGCAAGGGAGGCATGCGCTCTAACCACTATGCTACCTCGCCCACAATACTCCAATCACCTAAGGTATATTCAAAATAAATCTAGGCATAAAACCCTTCGATATCATGCTTTCATACAAATACAAATTTACTATAAACTACTGATGCTTGATATTTACAAATGAAGATACATATCTGCTCTCTTTTAAAAATCATTTTTCTGTGAATTTCTTGCTTAGTGCATCACGTGTTCTCTGCTTTGTGTAGATGTTTCGTTTGATTCTGTCTTCAACTGATGACGTATGTGATGAAGAGTATGACTTCACTTGCAAGTCGCTAAAAATGTATGTTCAAAATAAGCAAGCAGATACTCGTAGTTAATCTAGTTAATCTAGCACTAATCTTTTTCTAAGCAATGCTGCATTGCATGTTGAACGTAAAAATAACGTCAACATAGGCCAACCAAGCAAAACATTGCTACGTATCAGATTAACATAAAGGAAAGTATCAGATTTAACAACAGTGCTAAATAAAAAAGGGATTGAGGCAGTGTTTCCACGGCATGGTTCCATATGGAACCGTGACAATCAGCGCAGGAGAGACCTGCCTAGCAGGTGCGCCAGAAAACAATAGAAGGGCAGAAGAAACGCGCCAATCATTTTTCTTTGAACTTCGTTCACTTTCTATCCAGACCCAATTGAAACCGTTCCACCCTTTTACACGACTACGGTTCCACTGGGAAACTGATTCGAAAGTATAACCAGTTGTAACCGATTAGTCATCCCAAATTTTAACTGTTCCAAGCAGAGCCATGGAAACGCGAGGCCTATCCGTACCAGGAATGTCATGGTTCCAACTGGAGCTGGCCCCGTGGAAACGGTTCCTAAATACAGCATTATGCTGAACTAGGACAACATACGCCCCTCCTAATAAGAGCTTGGGCGGAGCATGTTCCTAACTTTGTCAACACATGCAGCAAAAAGGCCCCTACTATCATTGTGATCGCAAGTAAATCGCACGAGTTACAAGGACATAACAGTAAACTACGCAAGGCGTGTTTACTTCAAATATATTTCTCGCTACCTCTAACACTTGTACAAAGTAAGCACAAATGCTGATATTGTTTTCTTAACATTTTTTCCTGGTTAAGACAGAAAGTCCTGAAAACCCCCTCTCAGGCTACAAAACTAAAAATATAAAAACACTGTGCAAAGTTAAAATCATTTTCTTACTGAATAAATTTTGCTTTTGTATCAGGAGAAACAGCTCGATTTTTCTCTTCATTTGTTTCTTTTTCTTCTTCCAACTAAATGAAATACAAACAAGTTGTCAAAACAAAACAAAAGAGTTTTGTTCACATAATCATTTGAGGCACTTGAGAGAGGAGGGTGGGAGACAGAAAAAGGGAGACAGAACAAAAGGGAAACTGTACTTTCATAAACTACACACTTTTTTATAAGAATAAAGTTTATAAGAATATTGAGGCTCAAAATTACTGAAATTTAAGAACAACTTAAGCATAATGCTAGGCTCAAGCTCCATCAAGACATTAAAATTGTTTTTGTATCCTAGTCATAATACTGCTTTCTAATGCACTTTGCAATATCGATACAGAATATAAACTCTTGCTTGGTTTTATGTTGTAGCAAACCATCAACAAAGAATGGAATATATTCCTTAAATTTCTAGGCGAAGTTAAGCCTGTGGTATTTAAGAATAATTTAAGAATAATTCTAAGCTCAATAGAGAAAATCTTAGAGTATGGAGGCATTCCAATAAAAAATGTTTGTGTACTAAACATTAATGGAATACGTTCTTGTGTAGAATGAGTTTTAAAGAGATAGTCAATGTCTAGACCAGTAGAAGCTTCGATATCATGTAAAAATTCTTAAAGCATTACCTTGTACTTCTTTATGTTCTTTCCTCTCTGGTCATCTCTCCACCTAAAATAAACCAACAGTAACACAAGATCCATATCAGGAAAACTTTTGTGAAGGTCAATCCATGCCCAGAGATGCGTGCAATCGCACGTGTGCGTATCTACACATGTGCACTATCCCCAGCACGAGCGAAGAATCGCCCGTGCCAACATACTTATCGACCATGCAATCGCACATGATAAATAGTAACTTCGCTGTCGCAACTGAAATGCTGGTGGCTGTCATCTTTTGCTTTCATAACTTTGCTTTATCCTGTTTTATCTTAAGTGAGATATCTGACATGCTTCAGCGACAGGAAGCTCTGTATTTCGGATGCTCTAGAGTACCAAATAATCGGGGGGG
>WIPJ01001171.1:0-14585 GCA_018155075.1 Cassiopea andromeda | reverse complement strand
TATATATATATATATATATATATATATATAATTAACAGATTAACTAAATATGCAGGTATTACTAAGTGAAACATCCTACCGACATATGATAGCTACCCAAACAATAAACCTATGCGGCCTGAAACACTACATAATTGTGGTACTCTGCCAAAATGAATTGAGCCATGTATATTATTTGCTGAACCTTGAATAGCATACCGTAAAATCCCGAATATAAGCCCTCTTGAATATAAGCCCCACTGCAATCTAACTCAAATATCCTTCCGAATGTTAGCTCCCCTAAAAATAGGCCCAGGGTATACACTAGAGATTTTGTGTGCATTTTTAGGATAATGAATGAACATGAACAGAGCATATATTGAGTCTCTATTTACTTTTGTCTTTTTGTGAAGTCTTACTAATTAAATGTTGTTATTAGCCTCTCTAATTGGACACAGAATGGTATAGTTTTTGGCATACACAAGTTACCTGTTAACAAAAAAGACCTTCCGAGTATAAGCCCCCCTCCCGAATATAGGCTCCCCGAATATAGGCTCCCCGAATATAAGCCCACCAAAAATGCCTACAAACCTCTATAAGCCCAGGGCTTTTTTCGGGATCTTGCGGTATCTACCTACTGAGTTAAATTGCCAATAGAAGTAGACCAAAAGTGCTCTGAAACATTACTGTATAGTCTTACCTTGGCAGCGGAGATTGACCCACGTGCATTGCTTGCTGAACTGAGGATAATAGTAAGTGCAGTCTTCATCTGAAAAAGAAAAATTGTTGCTTGCCGTTCTAGTTAAAACTAATAAAGACAGATAAGGAAAGTTCCAATATGAGATACAATAAAGTTATCTTCATTAGGTCATTTTGTTTGTTTACGTCCCCTTGTCTTCTATTTAGCAAGTGTTTTAGCTTACACGCCCTTTACCATATATGCACACATTTTGGTTTATTTGCGTGTTTATTCACGCCTTTTTCCTTTTATGGGTATACACATCCCAATTATATGGTTATTGACTCACGCCCTTCTCCTTTTATGGGTATATATATTCCAATTTTAGGGTTTAATGTTCTAATAGACTATATTAACCCCCCTTTTCCTAGTTGATTAACTGAAGATGGGACAAATTTTGCCCCGAAAAGTCTTACTAAATGGATTTGTAAAGGATTTTTCGTAAAGGATTTGTCAATAGTTTTCGTAAAGGATTTGTCAATAATATTTGGTAGTGTGGATTAAAGATGTGATGAAAAAATGCAATCTTTTGATTGACTATGATTCACGTCGAGGCCCTTGCGTCCTTCAATCTTCATCTGTATTTTTAGAGAATAAATTGAATACGTTACTACACTGACTGAAACTTTTGACTGGGGCAGAAGTTGTTCAATGGGTTATATCTTATGAAATTGTACAGTAAAGCCAAGCATATGCACCATGAATACCTAAAAGGTGATATCATTTAGGAGATATGAATACCCATTTCCAGTACATAGAAATAACGTTGCTACAAAATCAATACAATATATACATTCTTGCATTGACGTTCTCTTGTAGAAAATTTAACTATAAAACATAATAGATAAGGATATGGAAGAAGAGAAGCTTGCGAAAAAGCTTCAATGCTAAGAAAATACAAAGACTTTTAACACATTACACTGTAGAACACAACGGTTTGTATGCAAAGGTGCAAATTTAAGCTATCTAGGTGCATTACAGGAAACGCCACTTTCAAGTTTGGGCCTGATAAAGAACCAAGAATTCGATTGATATAGCCAAAATTTTGGTTGAAAACTACATCAAATTTATTGATTCTGTTGTTGACATGAGATTCACTTTTTCCTCTAAGACAAAGATATGGTTGTTCTTCAATATAAGGTTGGAGTTTTTTCAATTGTACACATTTGGGGTCTTCTTTGGACCAAAGTTAAGGTAGTGCTAGATGCAAAAGGTATATCATCTACCAAAAGCACACAGGATACTATGTAGGTAAACTAATGCTGACACTAACCGTCTTTAAATCCACATGTTAAACATGTCCTCTTCTTGTCTTTTAAGTTAATTTGGTACACATGTCGAGTTGAAGGACCCTCCTCTGTACCTCTGTAGTACCTGCAATAAAGAACCAAGGAATTTTATTACAAGATTCGCGCTCTGATGAGTAGATAGAATTTGTGGACTTTTTAAGAAGCTTTCAAGAACCAAAAAATAATGTTTTAGGAGCAGTTTTTGTGCGCTTCCTCTACAAAAAACCAAATTGTTTGCTAAACAAATCTGCCACTGAAAATCATCTCCCAAAGAATTTATCAGAAATACGTAGTTTTTAAGGAGTTTTTTCTAAAATGCACCAATTTAAGAGGTTTCAAGCGCCCTTTAAACTGTAAGTTAAATCTAAAGAAAGTCTAAGGAGTTTAAGGAGTAATAAGAACCCTGTTGTTATCTTAATTTGAGTGCATTGGCCTTTGCAAGGCAAGCAGACTTAGGCATCCTTGCTTTGTGTACAATGAAAATAATTGAAAGGCCAGAACTCTACAAAGGCTCAACTTTTATAAAAGTGATGCTGAAAACTAAGTTGTTATGATATCTGAAGCAATAGAAAATGTATTTCCTTAAAGCATTCACTCATCACCTCAAACACAGGAGTCGAGATAATGCAACCAAAACAGGGGCCTGAAGAGAATTATAAATAAACGCCCCCCTATTGCAATGGGCCAAAAACACAAACAAAGTCCCCAATTACATTGGACCAAAATCCCGATCAACGTTTCCAGATACGATAAGCTACAACCTACGTTCCTTATTCAGCCTACTCTAAGGAGCTGTTTACACTACGAAAACTAACCCTGGTTCAATCCAGGCCACGTGAACCCAGGTTGAACCTTGGTTCAACTCACTTTCGTTTGCACTTAAACAAAATACCTGAATAGTGTAAACGACAAAGTGGGTTGAACCCGGGATGCTTTTTCCTACGCATGCTCCGTAGACATAGAGAACTTGAAGTTAGGAATGGCCGGACATTACAGTATATTTGGGTTTGAGTTATTTTTATGGAAAATTGTGATCTTTCTTGCTGTTGCAATAGCTACGCATTGTATTTAGAGATTGAGGAGCATGGCAAGTAAAAGCGAGGAGAAAGTGAATGACTGTTGGCGAAACATCGAATTATGACCAAAATGATTCTAGATTTTGTGCTTCCATACTTTCTTAGCAGTCAATGATAAACTTTTGCCAAAACTTCCCATAATGACTAAGCCTGCTTCTCTTCAAAAAGAAATTGTTGTTACAAGAACGCAACACAATTCGCATGCGCAATAGAAAACTAACCAGGGTTCAACTCAGTTTGGCGTTTACACTTTAACTTGAGACAACTAACCTGGGTTCAACACGGGTTCACCCACTTCTGGAGACGGGTCAGCTGAACCTGGGTTCAACAGTTGCTTCAAATTTGTGTAGATCATTTTTCCGAAGATGTGAACGCGGGAAATGCATTAAAACTTAGTTACTTGTCCTGTCTTATGTTTCGCTGTTTCTAGATAATGTTAGCACTTCATAAAAACAGACATGTCCAGACGCTGCTAGACGACCATTCTGGATGCATAAGGTTTCATTGCAGCAATCTTTCTGATGCGAGACTTCGCGTAACTTTTCATTGATGATGCTGCTAACAAAATTTCGATAATATGACCAACCATGAATGGTCTATGTCACGATATATCTCATGTGCTTATATGGTGTGGTTTTAATTGTTTGTTTATTGCTGTTCAAGCATAGCCTTTGTTATATATTTCCCAGGAGTGTCAATTCCTATTCAAACGCTCTTAACTTTGCACAAAACGTTGCTAAACATTTGAACGAAATTTTCCGCGATGTTGATTGATGGGTGTTCAAACTTTATTAACAATTTCACTAAACATTTCACACAACATTCAATCATGGAACTATGTCATTGGTCATGTGATATGCTCTCCCAATCAGTGGGGGGGGGGATTTTCACTACCGCGTTTGCACCAACTAAACAATTGTCTATTGAGTGTTCGAACGCACAAAACATTGCTTAACTTTACCATAACAGTGACTTTCATACCACTTTTCTAAAGTACTTCAATTCTGTTAATCTACTTCTCTAAGGAGGAACCAATAAATTTTGATACATTCCTTGGTATCGCTATTGTTATCCGTATTGGATGTATTGTAATCTGTATCTGTAGGGATTTATAGTCCTATTTGTTGAAAGGCCATTTAGGGTAGCCATGCTTATCAATGGCATCGTTCTTGTAACTATGCTTGCTGCGTTATAATATTTTAACTGTGTAGGAAAAAAATGTTGAGCTGAGGACTATAATTCTTGCTAAGAAAGACTAAATATCGATAAAAACGCAAAACATCACTAAGCAAGATGCTCAAACGCTCTCAACAATTTACTACACAAGATGTTCCGCTATGTTTTGCGAAATGTTGAGAGCGTTTCGGCCTAATAGGGCCTAATACATGCATGATGGGGCGTCATACTTATAGTTCTGTTTATTACTCTGTTTGGTATGGCTGATTTGTACTAATAGAGTGGAAGTTTTGAGTAGTTTGTATTAAGCCTTTGAAAAACAGCTTGATAATTTGAACTTCGGTAAATTTTGTGTGGAAAAATTTGAGAGTCAATGAGTAAACAGCTTCTAGAGTCGCAGTTTCAGGCGTTGAAAATCGAGGTCTAAACAAAACACGTGTTGGCAAAGAACCATTTTACTACAGTCAAGCATTTGTCATCAAAACCTGTAAGAGTAGATTACAATGCAAATTAGAGCAGTGATACTTACACGACCTCCTCCTCAGGGTTAAAGCAAACGATATCTTGCAATTCCCATTTCCCTGAAGTTAAGAACTCCACACTTGGTGATCCCTGTGAACAAACAGACGATAAAAACAAAGGCATTTATAGCAACAGTACTATGTGCTACAGTATCAAAACCATCAAAGGAGACATTTTATACTTTTCTAGGCAAGGATCTTATCAATCCACAAAAAGCCTCCCATAAAGTCTGATGTCACAAAAAATCTGATGTATCGTTACCTCTGTTTTCACACGTGCAAGATGTCTGAAAAATCCAGCATTCCCTTCACTTTTCGGGAGCAAATTGAGGAAATAAGTTCCATCTTTAGAGAACTTCGGCTTTGGATACTAAAATCAAATTAACATGTTTAAAAATACTTTATAAATGTTGAGAAGGATTCGCCATAAGTACCAAGAGATATACAGGATTCAGAAACGTTTTTGAGAAAATAATGTACTGACTGTCCCTGATCTTCTGGGTGAAAAATTTTGTATTTTCCCTGAACCGGGGTGCCAAATACCATATTTTCCCTGAGCTTAATAATTAGGCATTGAGAAAAAATAGCAATTTAAGTACTCTTAAAAAAATGCCAGAACAAATATGAATCGTTTTGGTGTTAGGTACGACACAAATTGTAAACAAAGAGAGTAAAGAAGTCAAAAAGTGTGCAGGACATCAATTTTGGTGACCTAAATTAATATGCTTATAGGATTAAGGATTATACAAGCATAATAATTTAGGCCACCAAAATTGATGTCCTACACACTCTCTGATGTTTAGAATTTTTCACCGACTCTCCCTGACCATCAAGGCTTTAAGAAAAAAAACTCCCTGACCTTCCCTGACTCTCTCTATATTGCCTAAATTTTAATACCTTTCTCGCTCATTTTCCAGCCCTGAATATAGAAGCAACTATCGCATATCATATTGCAAAGTATTGCACTAAGAAAATTACTTAAATAAGTAAACTGAATTCACATACGTCATCATCAACCCATCCTCCTTTCACTGTATGTTCCTCAACCTTTAATAATGACGAAATTAAAATATAAAAAGAGGCACACTTACATATTTCAATGAAAGAACTCAGTAAAAAATGTAGAACATAATGAAGTGCATGCTCATAAAATAAGAGCTCAAAGAGGACACTAAACTGAAATTACGCAAATATCAAGAAACATTTAAGACGCACAGGCAGCCTGAATTTCAAAAAATTAACTGAAAGAACCGTTAATACAAGTAAGTGTTAACAAAATAGAGAAAGCACCTATTACATGCCTCAAAACACCCCAACACTTTTTTCTCGCAGTGTTGACTCGATATGACGAAATATTTAGAAACATCCAGGCTGAAGCCAGAAAGTTTGTTTTTTTTATAAAAAAGCATGTAGTCCAGAAATACAGTTGCCTTGCAAGTAAACGTTTCCACTAAAATCTTTATAAGTATGTATACACATTTTTATAAGAACCAGTAAAATTGAGGCTCAAGCAGGCTGTTCTTAATTTTTCAACAACTTTGTGGGCGAACTGTTCTTAATTTGTTCTTAAAGTGGTAGGGTGTAGGCAATTTAGACATTAAACAATATACAAGACAGCATTTGATGATTTGTTTGATTGAGAGCCCATTAGCCAAGTACTACATCCGAGATGGTCTCTCATTCATATCCATGTTCTTTCTTGAAAAAATGTCATGGACAATTATAAATAGTCAATGTTAGCACAGTACCCAGTGTCGCCAGGGACAACTAATTTGCGAAAATCAAAGAGGAGAAATGGCAGTTCTTATTAGGCTAACGAAGAAATGACTTTTCATGTCCATATGTTAGTGGAAAGCGTATGCTTCATTATCCAAAAATACATTTCTGCAACAGTACTTCAGCCACAAGCTTGTTCTTAGCTTTTTCTTAATTTTCCATCAAATTTCAGGCTCGTGTTCTTATAAAATGTTTCTTATAAAAAAGAGAGTGATTCTCAAAAACAACAACTAATTTCATTTGATATACAACAACTGAAAACAAATGCCATCAATTGGCTGGTTTCAGAGGTCAATTGACTTCAAATGGTTTTTGAAGTCAGAAGTCAAAATAATGTTACGAATAACAGTTATCACGCGCAGAACACCTCTAAATATAATGCTTGCAAATCGTTACAGGGTGGCAAGAGTTGTTTCTGCCCCTCCCCCATTGCGGAGGAGCCTGGAAAAAGATAGCTGCTAGGTTCGGAGTGATATGTAAATCTGAAACACTGTCAGCAATGTTTACCAAGACTGCAGGCTATTATTTCAAGAGAAAAATAAAACGAAACCCGCAATAAACAACTTGATAGACCATATTATGAAAGTCAATGGGCCTTTACTTCAGTCTATAAACAATATCCTCCATTGGATGTCATATAGCTGAAGCAAGAACATAAAGCACACTATTGAGCATGCGCTCGTTTTTATAAGAAACCTGGCCCAAGACCTAGTAGTACAGTTTATTAAAGTTTCTTAAAAGGTTCTTGATTAAACGAACTACATTGCAGTGAAAAAATGAACAAAAAAAGTGGATGTAGAAAACTAATAATAATATATTATACCAAGCAAAATGCCTCACTGTGAGGTATGACCTAAAGCAATACCATGTCCATATTGATTTAGTTAAGCTTTACGTTGAACCAGGTAGCAATTACAATGCCCTGTTTGCCTAAAGTCCTTAGCCTAAAGGTCTTGAATTTTAAGGCGTCTAGTACTGGGTTGATTATAAAACGGTTTCATACCAGAAACATGTAATAGAACAAGACAGAGTAACACACCGTTTTGTGCGACGCCGATGGTAGATCATAATACTCAGTGATCGTGTGATTTTGTGCTCGGTTCATCCAACTGACATAAACTTGAGGTTTACTCGTACTAAGGCTACCACCAACAAGTTTCATGATATAGTAGTAGTGTTCTCTATAACATGGATAATAAAGAACATGTAAGCAAGTCAAATAGAATGTAGAGATTATACAGGATGAATATGGAAAATGCATAATATAGAATATAAGACAACTCATGAACGCCAAGCGGCCCAGCCAGTTCCATTAGCTTAACTGAGGTTAAGCATGGCTGTGTACAGTCAGAAACTGGATGGGCGACCTCCAGATGAACGACCAAAACAGCTCACTCCGCCGTCCTTCGGAAGGGACGTTAAACTAGGGGTACCATGTCTGGATGCGGCATGCATAGTAGGCCTAAATTAGCTGAAAAAGCTAGGTATAACAGCCTACTCAAAACAAGTTAAACAACAACAACAACAAAAGCCTAGGCCAAATCTAATTTTTTATTCGACGCAAACAGTATTCCTACTTCTGTCTATTTGCCGTCCCCCCATCAACTAATTTAAAAAATTTTTCCAACCTCCCGCTCTTATTAGAATCCCACTACTAATTAGTTTTTAAGCAAAACTTTTTCAAAACATGTTCGAAACAGATATTTTGAGCACGTCCTCTTGTCTTTTAGCAATATTCTTGTGCTGCTTACATTCTAACGACCACAGACACTTGATTTATGAGCATAGAGTGTTTCATAATAAAATTATCTTAGATTTTAATAAATATTTTCCAACTTCCCCCACCATAGATATTTAGCCACACAATATTTATAGGACATTAAACACTTTAGGAAAACTAAGAATCTTGGCTTGAGCATCAAGACTCATTCGGTCGAAGATGAATTCCAAACTAATTTTGTGCCAACCCAAATTTCACTCAGCAAAAAGGAAATGCAAGATGCTCATAAACAGACTCGAATAACCCCATTCGTGATGTTTTTTTGGCATGCATGCAGTATGAAATGGCATTTGACATTTAGTAAAAATTGCAATCAGAGCAGCAAATTACGTCACTGCTCCTTGTTATTATTACCGCTCCCAGTTGTAAATCAATGAGTAAATAAGGCATTTATGCGTTATTTACTCATTGGTTTACAACTGGGAGCGGTAATAATAACAAGGAGCATAAAAACATTAAATATATAAAAAACGACCAGTTCTTTTAATAAATAGATAATAATAAATCGTATAAAATAAATAAGAAAATAAAGAAAAAATAAATAAATAAATGAACAAAAAATAAATAAATAATTAAAACAAATAAATTATGCAAAAATAAATGAATAAAACAAATAAAATATACAAATAAAATAAATAAAAAGTGAATGAATAAAATAGATAAAAAACTAAATAAAAAAAATAAAAAATTTAAAAATAGAATACATGAAAAAATAAATAAACTAAATAAATTCTATAAAATACATTGAACATATAAACTAAAATATACCAAAAATATATAAACACAAAAATAGATATAATACATAAACTAAATCAGTGAGAGGCTTAAAGCCGCATTATTTGCTGTGACATCAAAGAGCCATATCAAACTCATGGGTACACATGAGCATTATCTCCATCCTTTCATCTCACATGACAATATCTTATTGATCTTAAGTGAAGTAAACATATATAAGAAAGACATACTTCAATACGAATGTAAGAGCCGCATAAAGCCAGGCAAAGATCTGTATGCGGCTCATGAGCCGCGGGTTGGCCACCCCTATACACTATACGTAGAAGCACAACTTACTCAAACTTGAGAATATGATAGTTGGTGACAGTACTTACACTGCTTTAAAGGCCTTCGGAGCCTCAAGATGAATAAGACCAACGGAATTGCCAACAGAAGTAATAACTTTATTCAGATCAACTGCATACAGTGAAACTACTGGGTTCTCGTATCCAGGCTACGGATAGATAAGAAAGTATCGTAAATGTGGTATTGTTCAAAGACGTTGGTGCATACCAAATCCCATCGATCAAAATGATGCCGCTAAGTGGCTCCCTCTCACTAGCACTATATTCTCACCGATATATCTATTCTTGATTGTTTATGCAATACTCGGCAAGTCCTGTGTAGATCGCCCCCTCGCTCGCTAATGTATCGTCAGATTTTGGTCAATGGTGGCAAGTTTGGGCAACCAAAGTTGCAAAAAGGTTGAGTAACGGAATTGAAAATATAGTAGATGTGGCATTGTTCAAACAACTTCTGGGGGTGTAGAAAACGGTGCCGTCAGCTAACCAGTCAATGAAAGTGCCGAGCACTTAAATTCAAGTATGTATTATATAGAAGTTACCACTGAAATGTTAGGCCCACACGATCCAATTTAGTTTAGTTATATGAAAAATGACATACTTTTTTAGCACTATAGTGTCGAATCGATGGCTGTGGTGTAAATTACTCTCAAAATAGCGTATGTGATATTTTTCCTTCTTGAAAAACACAATTTCTTCTGTGATCTACGTGAATTCTGTAAAATTTTGCAGCGGTTCTTTAATATACTCCACAACTTTTCCTTTGATTTTACGAATTTTCAGTAGCTTCAGATTTAGGGTTAAGTAGCTTCTATGTGAATGCCTGAGATTTTCTGCAAACTTTTTCTTGCGTTCTGTAAATTTTCTGGAAATTTTTCGTGATCTATCGTGATTTTTAAGGCTTTTGCGTCCATAAGATTTAGCGTATGGTGTCGGAAAAAATCAGTGATTTGCTCCTCTCCATTTCCAATAAAATGACTCGTTTATATTCAGCCTTCCCTCCAGTGGGGTAAGCCATGAATGTGGGAAACTAACGACGGGGAGGGCAACACTGGGGGAAACACAATGACGTATAATTAGTTTACCTTTGGGTATGCAATCTTTTCAATTGACGTGTAAGCATTGCTTCTTGGTCCGTATTTTGTGAATTTGAAATAACGGACCATACTTGAGTTGAATTTCGTAAACGTAAGCCATTTCCCATCTTCAGAGCATTCAATGGCATTATCAGTGGCCAATATTTCCTCTACGATGAAAAACACAGCAATAGGACTATAAAGGAACTGAGGAGGAGCAACAGGTATGCCACATATTTTCCTGTTAGAGGAGACCTAGATCTGGGCCTAGTAGCTAAAGTTGGTTTGATTCTAGCTCTATAATTCTTAGTAGTTTGTTTGCGCTGAGAAAAACTAAACAAATTCAATAGCACATAAGAAAAAGTTAGTGAAAACAATGTAAAAATTTCATTTTTCAGCTGAAAATAATAGAAATCGAAACTCTGAAGTCTCTCTGTTATCGTGAAGCAAATACTAAGAGAGCCATAACTATGAAGGATCTTCATAAACAGGCATAAATGCTAAACGCAATTGATTACTCCGCCCCTTGATCACTAGATAATACCAGCAGGGCCGACGAAAAAGTTTAGAGACCCCGGGGTAAAAGAGACAGATGAGGGCCCCCTGCGAGCGAAGCGAGAAGAAAACTTTCATGGTCTAAATATAACTTTTCGCAAATTACTGCTGGTGTACTTTATGAGGCCCCCCAGACCTTGAAGCATTGGATGTTATGAGGCCCCTTGGACTTCGAAGAGGCAATTTGCCCCTCCTGCCCCCCTTCCAGCGGGCCTGACTGCTAACAAACTTTTTATTAAACACCTAAAAGCACCATCCTTTCATAGACCAGCTACTTCCAGCTACCTAACTTCATAATACTTTTGATCATTAGCCAATTAGGCTGAATCTCCACTAGGCGGAAAATATCAAGGCGGAAATTATAAAGGCGGAAAATATCAAGGCGGAAAGACTTCCTGTTGTCTCATTAGTTACTCAAAACTGTCACGGCGGGGTAAGAGGACAAGCGGCCCAGCAAGTTCCATTAGTTTAACTGAAGTTAAGCTTGGTCGTGTAAGGTCAGAAACTGGATGGGTGACCTTACAGATGAACGACCGAAACAGCTAACTCCACCGTCCTTCTGAAGGGACGTTAAACTAGGGGTCCCATGCCTGGATGCGGCACTTAGTAGACCTAAATTAGCTGATTTAACAACAACGAAGGAAAAACATAGCAGCGAAAAGCAGAGATTGGTTCTACTTTTCGCAGCCGACCTAGGCTCTCTGTCAACGAAAGTACTGCATGAGTTTCCAATTCCAATAAAAATTGAACGTATCGACTCCCATTTTGTCAGATAGTTTAATTTTCGGGCAAAGCTTTACTGTCGCAATATTCTAGTGGCTGAAACCGGGATATATATAAATCCCCTTAATGCATTAATGGAAATTGCCAAAATGTTCAAAAATTACATTCCAAGAATCAACATCAGGGAATTTCGGAAGCTAATGTAAGTGAAGTTTTACCTTGCTCAACGAAAGCTGGTCAAAATAGTGAAATATGAAAGAGAGCTACTCGACATTCAAATTCCTCTAGTAATATCCAAGGGGCCATTCACAAATTAGGTCACACTAATTTTGACATTTTAGACACCCACCCACCCCCTGTCAAACTTTGTCACAAATTCAAAACTACCCATCCACCCCTATTGTGTGACATCACATTATGAATTTAAATAGGATATTGTTCTGCTTTCGTAATAATGTGTTTATTATGTCTTTTGTGGCCTCAAAATGGCATCAACATAGGATTTCCAGATTGTTTTTCGACGTGAAGCCGACTATCTTACAAAAAAGAGCCAAGCTTGCTATTATGAAGCAAAATGTGGTAAATATCGAGCTGTTTAAAAAATGTGACATCACATTGTAAAAACAACCCACCCATCCCTTGTCACACTTTGACACAAAAATTAAAAGACCCTCTCACCTCTCTTGCGTAATGTAATATTTGAATGGCCCCCAATATTGGGGGGAAGGAACACTTCATAAATTATAGAAAATGCAGTTGTATTTGCTTTGCACGGAAAATTCAGGGCTGGAAGTAACCTACAGGGCTTATCGCCAATATGCAAATCAAACCTCCCTAAATATTCTCTGATTTTTCCCTGACTGATTATGAAAAATATCCACTTTTTCCTTGACTCCTATATCACATATCTACAAAAACAGGTAAAGAAAATGGACCTAATGGATAGGTAATCTACATATACTTGCTATAGCACCGTGTCAAGTGATACAACTTCCCTTTTCTGACAACAAGTGGAACAACTCAATCCCCTGGAAAAATGAGCCACACGACGCCACTGGTTCGGAAAATGGCCTCAGATTATTCCAATTTCTACTCACGCTGTAAGCATTATTATTATTAACAATTTCAGTACTGTCGGCTAAAATCTACGAACATAGCTAACGAGCTAATTAATGCCAACAAAGTAAAACAAGAAAAATTATTATACACTTTTCCTTAAGAGAAAAAATAAAACTAAAAAAGCCTTAGTCAATTAATAAAAATGTTGCACAACCTGCAGATGCAAGTACTTGTGAATATATTTTTGAAAAGTAACTTTTCAATAAATACGAATTTGCGGCAGAACATAGTAAATTTCATTAAACTGTAATGTCCGTTGCATGGAGTTGCCTTTTGGTATATCTGTATATGTTTAATTTGAAACATCTTAGCATTACTTTTAATTAATATATTGCATGTCAATTTTGCATTTTATTATAGATTATTTTGTAAAGTAAATGGGGGCCCTCCTTGCAAACCTCCCTTGGCTGAAGGGCCACCCTCCCAAAATTATATAAAAATTAAATGAAGCTGCAGATTGTGTTGATGAAGGGTCACATATTTTTCTTTCAATGGCCCAAAGCACCGATAGGTCCAGAGCTAAACTACATTACAGTCCAAAGAGCAAACATATGACGAAAACATGAAACCGTAGTCTGGTATTACACCTATCAATCACACAGGATAGCAATGACGATAATTGTTTACCTTCGTATACCCAGTCAGGAACACCGTTGAAAACAGCTTTCGGAGCACCGTCGGTTGTTATCTGATAGGAAGTTGGACTGCTAGCTTGGTGCTTGTAATAAACATTATTTCTAAAGACGAATACCTGAAAAATAGAAGATTGAGAAAAGAACGCTAAATCGAAGTAAAAGAAACCCAATAAGTACTTGACAAGTGTTTGGCATCTCGATGCTACAAAGATCATGAATGTAAGGATCTGGATATAAACAGTTGTAATAAGCCAGATTGGAAAATTTGAATATTGTGCGGGGGCTTTATTTTATGGCCTAGAAATTACACAGTTGCTTGGATAACAATTTTCAGCGGCTGAAAGTAATGTGCAGATGAGAATAGAGTATAAAATTGTCTTGCCATGAGAAGTTTGCGTGGCCAGATAAACCATGTAGGAAAATTGCGCAGCTCTAGCCTCAGTTAGCAGCTGATGCGCGCGGGAAGAAATTCCCAGCGCTGGGCAAAAGTCCCTATCTGGGTCACAAGCACGCGGCTGGAGGAAATATCCTGGAGGGGCAGAACTTGCCTGTACCATCACTTTTGGAGGGGAGGGGGCGTTCATACATGCTATTTGGTTATTCGAATCTCGAGGTCAATTATTCTGCTAGGTGGGCAAAATCATTAAAAATTTATATTTGGGGAGGGTTCTGCCCCTCTGCGCCCCCTTGCAGTTACGTGATTGAGTTGTCACACAAATACTTGCAAAACTATGCGTGATTACAGTTAATCTTGAATAAATTCATAAATTTACAAATGACTTCGAAAACATGACATACAACGGAGTTTGAGGCGCCACACCAAGTTGCGTAACGAATTTGCTCCTGTGCGTTGTTAGGAAGTGCTAACTTCTTGAACTTCCTATAAAAACATTTTTACAATATTGTTTACATAGAGAGAAAGTGATTTGTGGCTGTTACTATGGGGATTCGACTGGAAATGAACAATAAAACCTGCATGATTTGTGCACAAAAAATTACTAAATCTAAGTCGTTATTCACAGGTATAAAATCATCTTAGTTTATATCCAAACTAACAGAATATAT
>WIPJ01001161.1:110560-120560 GCA_018155075.1 Cassiopea andromeda | reverse complement strand
ATATGTATATGATTCAACTCATAATATGAAAATTATCATTTGGTAATTTAGTAATGCATGACAAGTGATCATTTCTCGACATGCCCATTTTACAGGGAAATCACCCGTAGTTGAAGTATGGCCTTTTCTACAACAATGTTCTCGTTTCACCTGAAATATTCTACTGCACTTCTGCGAGGCATAATATCGCATTAGCTGAAAATCGTGAGACAAGCAGGGCATGTTTCAACATATTCACTGGGGGGCATTTGCCCCACCCTGTCCTCCTTCCTGCCCCACCACTTGTAGCAACAATGATTGTCAAAGTGAAAGCAGAAATTTGCTGCCAAACATTGAAGTTTCCAATGTCAAGACTACGTGGAATGCTTTGAGGAAATCTGCTTCTTATTCTTATTCTTATTCAAACCTGTTCAGTGTCTTGGTACGAGTAATAAAAAATGAATAGTCAACGTAGTCTTGAAGTTTTTTGTTCTTAATTTTCAAAATTCAATGAATCCAGTTTGTGGGATCAGTTTCTCTTTCTTAGCATGAAGATAAATGATCAAAACAATACAAATAATTTCCTTGGGGGCAAGACCCAGATCCCTCTTCCGGCACACACCTTTTGAAAATTTAGCATAAATTTGTGGCATATAGGAGAAGAAGGAAGAAGCATCCACTCAACTTTACCAAGACATGATTTCAAATTTCTCAGAGGCCATCAAAGAACACCTGGGATTGATTACTTTTCTTGCACTTTCATGGTGGTCATCTCTGTTTTTTGAAAGCGCTGCAAAGATCCCACTTGAGATAGACAAAGGTGAAGCAATTGGGGTTGTGGTGCTGTTGCACCCCAAATACTTAGCTCTACGGCACAATTAGTAACAATCAATAGTGCTCGTCAATGTAGTAATGCTGGCAAAGCTCATAGAAAGCCTTATTTGTCAGCGAGTCGAATTCGAATTCGAACTCGCGAAGTCGGAGGAACTCGAACGATGTCTATCGGCAAATTAGGGTTTTGCACTCCACAAACAATCTTCTTTAGTTTCACTCTTGGAGATAGATGAAATGTAGAATAAGTGTTTCCCACGTTTTTCGCGAGCATAGAGGATGCGGTGGAGAAAATTTTTTCTAGAGCTTTGCTAACAGACCTCTGTTTTCTCTAAACCCCCAACCCTTTTCGTAACATTCTTTTTTCCCCAGTCCCCTACGTTCAGCTGCCTCTGGCCTAAGCTGCCAGCTGAAGTCTTCTTTAATTGCATATAAAGGACCGCTCATTATTTATGTGGGGTTGGCACTGAAGAGAAATGTTTACTTGAGTAATTATTTTTGTTACCTAACCTTCTGCACTATTAAGATAATAAGTTACTCAACCAACATAGAGC
This sequence comes from Cassiopea andromeda, assembly GCA_018155075.1. Taxonomy (NCBI): domain Eukaryota; kingdom Metazoa; phylum Cnidaria; class Scyphozoa; order Rhizostomeae; family Cassiopeidae; genus Cassiopea; species Cassiopea andromeda. Next base: position 119,196 of record WIPJ01001161.1, on the reverse strand, counting down.
TATTCAAAGTATGCTACCCAAGCTTTATAAGACAAAAATGACATACTCAGCCTTAAAGCTGCCTGAAAAGTCATTTACCCAACCAATTTCCCTTCGGTCCCAACCTGAGACATACACGTATTTTTTTATAAGAAAACCATCATTTCCCTGAGCCTCAATTTTCTTAACTTGCCAGAAATTGAGGCTGAGATTTTCTTAAATTTTTCCTAATCTAATTTTTACTGAAATAAACTGGCTAAAATGGTGCACACTTTCGTCATTAATATTGTATACTTGAATTTGAATTCCATCCTCAAAAGTTTGAATGCAATAACAAAGAAATATCGATTTTTGGCCAATAAAAACACAAAATTTTAGAAATTGAACTTTATGACTTTCTTAAGAATTTCTTAAGATTTTGACCATTTGAGCCTCATTTTCTTATAAACTTTTCTCATAAAAAACAACGTGTAAATAATGAGTAGTCACTAAGAAGAATTCGCTAGCTCCATTTTTGAAATGACTCCGGTAAATATTGCATTTGAGTCACTTGGTATATTCACCTTTATTAATATTTTTATGAAAGCCATGGGCCCTTTTGAGCTTTTGCCTCACCACTGAAAATCTGTTAAAGTATGCTTTGGAGATAAATGTGGTTATGTGAGTAAGGAAACTAGCGAATGCAAATGGCTTTCATATGGCAAATATGCTGGGATGTTACAAATATCAAGATTGAAGTGTTGATTGTATTTTTTGCTAGGATGTTACAAGTATCGAATTGGAAGTGCAAGGAAAAAAGAGGTATGATATAAAAGATTTGGAGACGATACTCCCAGGACAAAAGACTGACTCAAAACTTTGCAATCGCAATAATAAAAGAGGTGTAACGCATGAATACACTGAAGAGCATGGGTTCACGTCAACTATCACATGGAGAAAGGCGAAAGGATTTTCAATATCTGCAGCAACTGGTACCTTTGCAGGTATCTTTATGCACGCTCTTTACCTACTGCTAGAAGCAGATCATCCAGTGGGAGTCATGGTTGCCCCTGCTAACTGCAATATTTTACTTCCCGTACTCTTCCTTTCATGGTTTATAAATAGAGCGAAAAAATGGAAAGATTAGGGTCCTTTATGCTTTCACATGTAGGGAATACTTGCAAGAGTGAAAAATTATCCAGTTCCCTACCCCCACCCTTTATCTCCTTACCAGTGTTTCCTTTTTCCAGAAGCTTTTCTTGAGGACTGTGGGGCTTAAACTTGCTGAAGTAAATGAGCGTGGCTCCAAGGCTTCCATTCCGCTGCTACAAATACAGCATCTCGGGTTCCTACAACATCTTGAGTCCTAAGACCTTCTACAATATTTTATTCAAAGTATTCCTTGTTTTCTTATCGTACGTTTTGTAGAGGTATGTTCACTGATAAATTCCCCCATTAACAAATCCCTATATAATTTGTCTTACAGCAACTGTTGGAAGAGCTGAATTTAGGTATAGCTCTCAAACTACCACAGGAGATTCACAAGAACATACTGAAAAATCAGTTAAGAAAGTTGCATATATCGTGCCCCATGGTAAATGTTCATGTCTTTCTGTGTGTCGTAAACTTGAGAAATACAAAATACCGTTCAAGTTGGTGGCGGAAACCCAAGACAATAAAGTTGTTGAAGCAAATGGGGTTATTGACGTAGCAAACACTGTCAAGTTTAATTCACACGTCGAGGATGTAGACTTAGACGCCAAATGCCCCTATGAAGTATGAGAAGAAAACTGCTTCATCGCCCATAAAGCTGAATTACAGGATCAATGAACGTTGAAAACAAAGAGAAAATTATGATAATTCATGATGATTTGTGATAATTCATTATAATTAATGATGATTTATTGTGGCAATTTGCTGTAATGAATAATGATGAAGTTATAAAAATGACATATGCAATAGTCATGTTCATAAAGCGTTTTACCTCAAGGCCCACACTAACCGTAAAGTTGAAATTGTTTACTCTTGAGATACAAAAATCACTTGCTTTTCTTTGATGAAGTCAACTGTAAGCAGTTGCTCATTTGGAAAGGCGAGAAAATATTTGAAATTGGCCTTGAGTGAGATTTCTAAATCCAGCCAATGAGCTTAAATCCAAAGATCGTTCTTCGGAAAAGATCAGCTCACCTCACTTTACCCCTGTTTTGTTACACTACATGATTTCTCCCTTTCTTTTTCATTCGTCTCATCGTTGCTTCAATACCCTCTGAATATATATGCCCATTGACCCTGGACTCGTTCCATTTTTGGCCTCCTGCTTTACCGTGCTCTCCCGTGCCAACACTGCTGTAATATCTTTGTGTATAATTGCTAGTTTTGCAACACAGATACATCTGATGAATATATATGCCCGTTGACCCAGGACATACGTCTGATCTTAAAATATTTTTCATGATCTTCAAAATTTAAATGTATCAACTTCAAGATTCCATGGATCACGTGATCGCAATATTACAGCTGCTACATCGTCAAGCTCATTGCAGACAAGAAATTGCAGGAGATACAGTACATTGTAGACATACCGTCATTGGCAAAATTTACTCCTTTATTGGTTCAAGGAGGAGAGGACTCGAAAACCATTTAGGAAACAACTTTTACATGCAGATATACTGTAGGGATAATCCCTATTGCATCAAATACAAGCAGTCACTAACTATTTCTGAACTAATAAAGCAATCGCTAACTGATTCTCAGCTATCGAAGGCTTACAAATTTCGTCGAGAACATACTCATCCTAGTAGCTCAAAAATGCTGAAACATTACCTGAAACGAGTCAAGTTAGGAAAAATCTAATAAATCTTGTATGTCCTTATTTTATATTGATAGGGGGTCATGCGCTCCTTCTCAGTGTCATGTGCTGTTGTCAATCCAGTAAAATCTCAGCATGAACAGGCAGGTGGAGAAATGTCTTGTTTTTCCATGGCTAATTTGCGGGTGCGGTTTGGGTGGGATTGCCCGCGATTAGCGGCACCCTTTAAAAGTTTTATATCTAAGGGGTGTTGCTCAAATGATACAATTCAGGATAATCATGTTGGTTGAAAAAGATGACGTTTTGAGTAAGGAGGGATATTGTTATATTTAGGGAGATACTTGGGTCTCGTCTCTACTTAATTCCTATCCCTAAATTATAACATAGAGGAGAGCGCGAGTTCTCTCGAAGTGATATAAAGAATCTCTAACAAAGGCTATTTAAAACTTACGACCTTTTCTCTTTAACACAGCAGCTATCCTGAGGGTCGCTTTCATCTACTTGAGTTACTTCTACTTCTTCGACGACAACTAACTTTACGATAAAACTAAACTAATTTATAATACTCAACACAAAAGATGGTGCAATATAGAAAAATATCCAATATTAACGTAAAGTCCATAAATTGTCCAATAGACAATGTCTTAGGTCTCTTTGCACAATCATAGTGCAATGTTCCTTCTTCAGTTCGCTGATGACGAATTCCGGTGATGTGGAGGAGCCATGTTACACTCTGTTCATTTTATAAGAATACCTAATTTTTTTCTGAGCCTCAATATTCTTAAAAATTTTCTGTTTTGAGCCTCAGATTATTCTTAAATTATTCTTAAATTGTTCTTGCTCAACACAAGGTGTAAATTCGCCTTAAGATCAAAGAAACATATTAAATCATTTTGGATGTGTTGATTCACCATAAATTTCAACGAATTTTAAAACATATAGATATATCTAGCGTCAAAGTGACAAATGTTTTGTGTTGGGAGGAAACTCTTAATTAAATTTGATTCGACTATCAAAATATTTTAGTTTTGATGAAGGTTGAGCCTGGGAATATTCTTAAATTATTCTTAAATTTTAGCAATTTTGAGCCTCAATATTCTTATAGACTTTATTCTTATAAAAAAAAAAGAGTGTATACAATATTACTATGAGAAGACAATTACTGAAAACAGCAAGCTATACATTTCCATAAGTGAATGAAGTCCAAACTAATGGACTAATATCCAATTCAATCAAAATCAAAAGAAAAAATGAATTCAGAAAGAAATAATTGAGAATCAGTGACAAAACCCAACAAAGCCCTCTGTGAGGTTTAGGGAAAGTGAAAGATGAGTCCATGATGACGTCATTGTAGAGCTGCAGCTTGAAGAACCGGATAACTAGGATCCTTATTCTATGACGTTCAGGGGCACTGTGACTTACTGTGGCACCGCGAGATTTCCCGGCAAGAGAAGCGAAAAAAATATCGTCAATCCTTGAATAAACCCTTGGGGCTCAGGGTTTGTTCGTTTTCCTTTTTTCTAATAACATGCTGTTGTTTGGTATAGTTATTGGCAATTTCTAATGCGCCACGCCCACTTTCGGACATTGCACCTAAAGCCCCTCTTGTTAAAATTCTTAGAAATCATCCCCGCTTCAGGTCTGTTTGGCAACTTGGAGCTTGTTTTTACTTGAAATGCTTTGCTAACCCATGGTTTCATAGTTAACGATATGATCTGATGAATGAACTTCACCTAGACTGACAGAGAAATCAGTACACGTTTTTTCTATAAGAAACCAGTTTATAAGAAATGCAATACTAGACAGCTTAAAATTGAGACACTTTTAGAACTACAAGGAAACGGCTAAGACAAACAGCACATCGAAATCGTTACCTGGTTCAATGTAAAGCTGTAAAAAAGCAATGTGAATATGAAATTGCTTTAGAATTTAACTCGTTCTGATGCATTTTGCTTGTCATAGGACAAATAGTTTGCTACATTCACGTTCTGTGTAGGCTTTCAGAGCAACTTAGCTCACCAAATTTAAAAAGTTTAAGAAACTTCAGAACTAAAATGCTGCCAAACATTTAGAAACTTTTAGCACTAGGCCATAAGCTAGGTTTCTTGTAAATAAAAAACATGTAATCTAACTAAATATTGAGGTAACCCAACGAGTATATGACCCCGTAGGAGACTAGATCTTGCCTTTGCTCCTATACTTTGCAACAGTCAACAGTATGAAGATCTCTTCTTTACTCTGTAGCCTTCATTAAGTTTTCATTTCCCTTGGCTCTTACAGTGCTAATCAATGCACATCTCAAGCAGTTTATAGATCATGGTAAGATATGCAGTTTGTTTACAATATTTCTACGCTAATGTCAGTAATTTATCTCAACAAATTACCCTTGAAGCTGTTCGTCTCGGTTGAGTGCTCAGGTGCCGATTAATGTAACATGTACTTGGTTGTTGATGAGATGAGAGAGAGCACCTATTCTGCACATATGAAATATTTTGGATGTTGCAGCCTCGTTTCTATTGAGCTTCAGTGCATGGTTGTTGCATTCAATAGCGACAGCCTCATAGGAAGGGGGATAGTGCGTTTTCCACAATATGTAACTGAAAACGCATTGGATATATTTCCTGTAAATAAGAAGAGTATAAACGTTTTTATGAGAAGCATGAGGCAGAAGCTAGGCGAAAATTAAGGAACATTTAAGAAGTACTAGAAAGATAAATGTTGTAAATGTTAACTTGGAGAAACTGCTTTCACAAGGAAATGTTTGACTAAAAAGCAACAAAATAAAAACAATATCTATTTCATGCTCCACAAAGCCTAAAACTTCTACTGAAAATTGTACATGTTTTTCTATAAGAAAACCATCATTTTGCCTGAGCTTCAATTTTTTAACTTTTCCCGCAATTGAGCCTGAGATTTTCTTGAAATTTTCATAACTGTTAATGAAATAAATTGTCTAAAATGGGTTATACTTGAATTCGAATTCCATCTTTAACATTTTGAGTCTATAACAATGTAAATGCATTGTGAAATAATGGTGGTTACTTATTTTGGCGGATCAAGAAATCCGCCAAATCAATCGCTGATTAGCGGAATTGATTTATTTTGGCGGTTCAGAAAAGAAGTTATTTTTGGCGGGAACTAATTTTGGCAGATTTTGATGGATTTTTACAAATCCGCTAAAATTAGTTCTCACCAAAAGTAGTTCCCCTAAGGTATCGATTTTTGGCCAAAAAAGTACTTAATTATTAGTCTCATATATCTTTAGATATTATCTTTTCATATGACCCATTTTTGCTGTTAAACCTGTTGATTTTTTCTTTAAAAGAGTAAAGAGAGTGTCATCGCAAACTTTAGAATTTAATGGGGTATAATTGAAAAGCAACAAGGATTTTCAATACTAATTAATGCTGAATAGCTGATACCTGATTCCTTTTCCTTAGTGCATTCACAAGATGACTTCATCTACTTTAAATTTTCTCCCGTAACAGATCATTAAACAATCTTCAGCGAAGCATGTCAAACCCAAAATGCCTCAATTATAAGGTACATTTTTCTTTGTAACTTGTACATTTCACAGTGGCACTTGCTGTTGGTTGATCGAAATGGAAGGTAGCATACTTTATTTTTATGTCATCATATAGATCTTCTGGCATACATAGATCATCATCAAAGAAAGCTTACTTTGATGTCTCAAAATGATCTTCAATTTTCTATAGAACTTGTTTGCAAGTTTGCATCATTGCACAGTGAAGCTATGATACAGATGATTGAAGTCGAAACAATGCATTATAAACTGCTGATGTGCCAAACGAATTAGCTTGTTGTTGCTTACAGACAACCACATCCAAAGTATTAAAAACTGACTAGGAATAGCAAAAAGAGTGGCTTATAAGTAATGACGTAACTGAAGTATTAAAGAGAGACGTTCTAGCACATTTTATTTATTTAATAGATGTCTTGATTAGTTATTAGAAGGTGTGACTAATCTCATTGCAGGCTATAAATGTTTGATTCTTCTGGCTTTCATCTGCGGACTGGCAAAAGTTTGCAGTTCTGGGAGTCCAAAAGTTGAAAAGATCGAGACGGACTGTAAGTACTGAGATGCTTGACTGTCATTGTGTTTTGACATTTACAAGGAGCTTCTCTAGCTTTCTTTGTGTCTCATGACCTTACATATAATCAGTAGCTGTTGACGTTGCACGCGGAAAATGCAGCTTTTTGATAAATTGTAAGATCAGAAAGATGAGAAAAGGAGACTAAATATTTCTGATTTTAACAATACCGACGACTGATCCGGTGTTTCGATTCCATGATGAAGACTATTCCATAACTAAACTTAAACGGTGTAACATTAGCGGTGTGACTGAAACGGTTTGAATCAGACGTGTCGACTCGTGCTTGAGTCATCTTCAGTTTGAAGATAATATCAGAGGGCGCAAATAGATACCAAAAGATGGATCAATAAACACGTAGTACCAACCAACACGATAGGAAGCACGAACTGGGGATGAACGTGGAAGGGAAACCTATAACGGACAAAAATACGAAATGATAAGCAACTAGAATGAGAATAATAGAATGATGAAAAAGTATCTCAAGAGAGAATAAAGGCGCTATAAAGTAAGAAGCATGGGATAAACAAGACGAAAAATAGAACAACACCATGGAAATAGATTGCTGGGAATGGAGATTGGATCTATCCCTTTGAAGAAGGCTTTCATGAATTGAGAGATCAAAAGAATTATCAGTTTTGCTGATAATAGAGAAACTCTCTGGTGTGCCAACATGAATAGAATGTTTGTTATGATCCCAGATAGATGAAGAACTGGATAAGGCACAATTTCCCCCACTTTTATTTATCCCCAAGTGCTCATAACAACGAATTTTAAGATTTCTAGATGTCTCACCATAATAAGTGGCATTGCAGCCACTACACGAGTACTTATAAATAACATTTGATGAAACTAAGGGCGGAGGAAATGCTTATATGTACGAACAATAACTTCTTTATCAGTTTGCCTGCTCTCCTTCACTGTTTGTTGCTCTTATAAAGAAGTAGAAATCTTTACTGTCCAATACTGATTAGTCTGGATGTTCCATGGTAGAAATTTGAACAATGAGATTAATAATATACACAAGAGAATTGTGCTCAAGGATTACAAACCTGCCTTTAACGTTCTGCTAGAAAACGATAGCTTAGTTAATATGGATGTAGAAAACCTGTAAACCCTTTATGATCGAAATGTTTAGTGCAAAAGAAAACACAAGTCTCCCTTTCATGAAGGAGATTTTTTACGAGAATTCTGTCTTTTATAACCTGAGAAACAATAACGTATTTTTGCCTCCCAGGGAAAGAACAGTGAGGTAAGGAACCGAAACTATCCATTATAGAGAGCAACGCCTTTGGGTTACACTACCTCACCACACAAGGAATACCCAATCTAATAATGAGTTTAAAAATCATATCAAAAATTGGAATGGTGCTGACTACACATGGAGATTATGTAGAATATTTATACCACAACAGGGATTCCTTTAATGAGATTTTTTAGGATTCAGATAACTACAGCATAAATACATTACATCTTGATACTATCTTTTGACATGCATACCTGTTTAATCTATAATTCCTATTTCTTATATTTAATGGTATTTACTCTGTATTTACCTTAAGATTGGCTTGGATTAGCTGCATCTTATTCCATTTATATAGAGCTATTTATTGTCAACTATAAATAAATAAATTATACTAATTATTATTATCACTATCTATACTCAAAAAGGATATTTTCCTAGGGCAAAATAGGCGTGGTCAAACAACTTCTATGGACGCCTTGCCTCTAGGCCCCACTCATCTTCCCCCCCCCCC
>WIPJ01001161.1:90823-108495 GCA_018155075.1 Cassiopea andromeda | reverse complement strand
ACTCCTTTTCAAGCACGCACATTAGGATAGCTATCATGTTGTCTAGACATTCATTAGGTAGGTTCATTCAAGATTAATTTAATAGTTTTCAATGTTTAAGTATAAACACACAAAATATTGTCCTGGTCATCCATCTTCCAAGCACTAGAGCAGATATCCTTGTACTAAATTCCAGAGTTTTAATGCAGAATTAATAACGAAATTTAGCTATGTTGTTGTTGTTCACTATAGTGGGAGGCGGAGAATGCATAGACCCTGAAGACTGCAACAACAACGGGATATGCAAGCCACAATCCGAAGGAAAAGGAGTGTGTTGCTGTGCTGTTGGATTTGCTGGTACAAATTGCGATGGTGAGTTTCCTTTCATGTCGTATTTATCAATCTTAGCAAGCTTCTGCAGAAATCTGGCATAGTCTACTGCTAGCACTTAAAGATAATTGATCTATGTCTCTTAAAAATCACAATATGATTAGAAGAATCATAATTATTATGAAAGCTCTTTTGATATCGCATTTCTTTTTTCAGCAAGTTAAATAGCAAAACCACATGTTATCTTGTCTGAGTTTTTGATTGTAGAAAAACTGCTTATTATTCTTGACAGCAACATAATACATGGAAAAATAATATAGACGTTCTCCATATTTACTCTTAATATGAGCACCAAAATATCTCTGACTTCACTTCAAATATGTTTGTTTCTCTTGGAGTGAACAAAGTCTAGAAGATCTGGGAGATATATTTAGAAAAACAGGAGAATTAGGGAGTTCTCGTAGTAAATGACTTGTGATTAGCTAAGTTCAAAAGCTGTGCTTCATTGAAATAGTGAGTTTTTAGTTAGCTCTCAAATGCGTTAGCCTTCTATTGCGCAAGCTCTATACTTACTAACTCTGTCAGAGAATCTAATGTGCTCACTTCTAGTTAAAGACAATGATGCTAAGAACTCCCTTGGACCCGTGGAGCCTGCAACTGAAGTCAAAGGATCCAAAACAGGAAGGAAGCGAGGAAGATTATTGAAAAATGAAGGTGCATGGAAGAGAGTTCTTAACTATGATACCACTTCCAACTTGGTTGGCTTAACACCAGAGTCTGTAGAAGAGGCTGCACAGCCAGTTCTTATATACAACCCTTCAAGTGAGAAATATCTTTTCGTGTCTAAAGATTACAAGGTTACAGGAAAGCACAATGCGTATGTCGAAGCAAGAGGTGATAGATTAGGAAAGAGAAATCTATTTCTCATCAAAAAGGTGCCAGCTGCACAGAATAAATATTACATCTTTAATATTGAGCAGAATGCTTACATGTACGTCTCCAACAGCAAGTCAGGATTTATCCTGCATTGGAATCAGAATGTTCTAGCTTCAACTGGAGAGCCAGGTGATGGGGCTGACAAGGATAAATACATATTTGAATTTGAAGATGATGATGGTGATGGTTTCTACAAAATCAAAAATCAAGAAAAGTATGTTTATGTCTCTAGGCATCGCCTTGGGATACCATCTTACCCTCTGGTGAAGGCAGCCACTGATGAATACTTGAAGAGATCGGAAGCTCAATTTTTTCAATTGACCCTCAAGGACGTAAGAGTTGTTAATTTTTATGTGTATCAAAACGTTTCTAATATCACCCATTCTTTCATTCAAGCTGTATCGTATATTTGTCACCAGAACTGCTAGGGACAGCATTGTTAACATCTTTTGATTATACACAAATTTTGTTAGTATTCAAGGACTTCAGGTGTTGTGCCTCTTTTCTAGCTTTTTGGATGGACGTATAAATAGACATTGTTCTGTCTGTTATCAACCCTCGCTCCACTTCATTGTCCTAATTATACCTTTCAATACGGGTGCAATTTAAACTCCTAAACTTAGCTAAGTAAATCTTTGTAAAATATTACTGAGCATGGTCATAAGGGGGGGCTTAAATTCAGGGGGGCTTTAAGCGTTTTGTCTGAATGACCAAAGAAATCTGGAGAGCAGTAAGAATATTTCTTATTGCTCTGTCAGAAAAGTTGCACGAACAAAACGGATTTCTGTCCAACTGAAGGGGACTACAGCTCCAACTGAGGGGATAGCAGCCTTCTGCCACCTCTTCTCCTGTGCTTATGGTACTGACTGTTAGAAAAGTGTCGTATATGGTATTTCTAAGCTTGATAGAAACAACAAATTATCTTATCAGAATGCAAAGAGTGTCAAGTTTTTGGTGACGGGAGACGAGAGGCCTCGAATAGAACCTCAGCAAATGATTGATAGTCAGCAATCTTCTAAAACTTGCTACGAAGGAGATAAAGAAGACACTGATCAAGATGTGTCTATAAAGTATACAGACTCTTCCAAGGAGACTCGTACATACACAAAAACGCATGGCTTTTCAATCTCAGGGGATACCAGTGGTCTTACAGGTATGAAATCATGAAGAAAAAAGGTTTCAGAACTTCTTACAAGTATCTTCTTATGTAATCTAATGAAAATTCGAGTCATGTTTATATTCATTAACAATGTTATCTCTCCTACACGAATGGGTATAGTATCATTCTCCTAATTGTGCCCTTAAGTCATCTTTTAAGTTTCGTTGTTTTTAGATACAGTTCTTAATGACTTTTCGTTGAAATCTTGTTCACAGCAAGTGTTGGAAAGCTCACTTTCACATACAAGAACGACCAAACAACCACAGATGGAACAGAGCACACAAGAACAGTGGAGAAAAGCATATCTGTGAAGGTGAAGCCCAAAAAATGTGCATGTATCTCGGTAACATTCCAGTCCATTTATTACACAAGGCAGTTCACTCTGGAGGCGACAACGAAAGAGAACAAGGTCATTAAAGCAGTAGGGACGATCAAAGGGGAACGTTTAGACAATTTTCAAGCGCACACCAAAATGATTGACAACGGGCCAAACGCTAAGTGCCCGCATGAGACTTAACACTCGGAAGCTGCATAAGGCATGAAGTTGGAATGAAAGTATTGAGAAATATTTAAACTGGACGAGATTGCTAGCAATAGCTTACATTGTATTGAAATCATGATTTTCAGTATCACATTCGTTGCTAAGATGCTCAATCTTTCAATGTTAGTGGATTGGTCTATTTTCTTTTTATGCTAAATGTACAGAATGAAATCACCAGAAATTTTATTGCTAATTGCAAGTTTCTGCACGAATGGCAGCAGAAACAATTTTGTTTCTTGAACGTTAAAAGCCACAAGACAAAAGCCAGATGGTCATTTGGCACATATAACTACCATTCTCCATTTCTTGCCACGCAACAATTTCTTTCCATTTAAATTTCCATTACTCCACGCGATAGACTCGTTCCATTATCTTTTGATTATTTATGAAAAGTAGATAGCCTGTTGAATTAAGTACACTTTTATTAATTTGGTATTGACTAATAGCTTTGCATGTCGTGCTTATCAAATGGCATGCCAGTCCAATGATCAGGCCTGCCAAGCAATGCATGACTAGAAGTTTGCAGATGCAATCATTTCACCATAGCTACGTCTTTGTCTATTTCCTTGAAGCTATGAAAGTCAAAGCCACTGTAACTCACTTGAAATGATAGTGGAAATAGTAAGGTCCCACATCGAGTACTTCATCGCCTCAAAAGACTAGGTTTGTCGTTTGATTGTTGGGCTTCCTCTAACTTGCATCAATGCGAAGATTTTCTTTTACTTCTTTTGGATAGCACTGATCCACGCTCATCTCAAGCTTTTCACATCACTGAATACAGATCCTTCATCTTCATATTACCTCGGTTTGCTTAAACAAAATCATGAAAGGCAGTTTTGTTTACAAAATCTTTAAGCTACTCTAAGTATATGTTTCGAATATGCTATCCATGGTCTCAGTTCAGAGCTCAGGTCAGTGAAAGATCTTGTGCCAACGGTAAACTAATACGACACATACCTGGCTGTTGTTTTAATTGATGAGATATGAGAGCACCTGCTCTGCAAAAAGAAAAATTTTGTGGATGTTAGAGCCTCGTTTCTATTGAGTTTCAGTGCATGGTTGCTGCATTCAATAGCGACTGCCTCGTGGGAAGGGGGGACGGAGCAGCGTTTTCCACAACATGTAACTGAAAACGCATTAGACAGTTCCCGTAAACAAGAAGAATATAAACGTTTTTATGAAAGGCGTGGGGCAGAAGCTAGGCAACAAATAAAAAACATATAAAAAACACAAGAAGGATAAGTTTCAAGTTTCAAGTGATAAATTTCTTGGAGGATCTTAGTCTTTTGGGAATTGCAACCTGGATTTACGTTGAGTTTAAGTGCACGATGGTTGCAGTTATGAAGGCCATCTTTTGGGAACAGGGTTTCCCATTGAGTTGTTATCCAAAAGAGTGCTACTCTATATTATATATATATATATATATATGTATGTATATATATATATATTTATATATATATTTATATGTACATAAATATAAATATATATATATATATATTTATATATATATATAATTAATATATCTAATGTTATCTATCCAGTTTAGGTTTCATAGCTGGTAGGAAAGCTTTGATGAATCGATTTTTTATTTTGGGATGTACTTTCTTCGTAGAAGCGAGGAACTATGAGGATGGGGATAAGATCACTACGAATTCGTGGTTCTGTTTTACACGAACAATGAGAGCATTGTTGTAAACCTTAAGATTTTGAGAGGTTTAACTTAAAACGAATAAAAACGATTTACATGTTCATTTAATGTGCATTCAGAGGTGATTTCAGGGCTTGCCATTACCTCATAGTTGGTAGAGTGAACTCAGTGGTTATATCCCAGCACTTTTGTAAGAACTTTTTTCAGGCAAAATAAAAACATTTCAAATTATCTTAGCTATTTTCTTGTACACCAATGTCGAAAAGCTTAATTTTGTTCAATCCCTCTTTTTGGACTATTTTCCTTCCTTAAAAAACTTGTACCTGGTAGAGGCAGGACAATAGAGGAATGCCTGCAGGAGATCATAGGACAATTTTCAGTGAAGCATGAAAAGAGCAAAGTGCAACAACTATAAAATACCTGATTCTTCAGTGCACTCAAATCATTTATTTTCAACTTGCTCTAGCAGTAAATATTAGCACGATTTTCAGCGAAGCATGACAGGAGCAAAATACGCCAATTAAAAGCTACTACTGTCTTTATACCAGGTAGCACTTCACTGTGGCATTGGCTGATGATTGAGTGAAATGGAGAGTAAGTACCTTGCTTTATTCCCATCTCTTCAAGTAGATATCTATAAAGATTCGGGAGACATTAAATTATCAGCAGCAAATAAAAAAAGCTTCCCTATAACTTCTCTATAAGCATAGAAAACTTTCCTATATATCTTGATATGAACTTCATTACACTGCAGAGATTTTTATTAGTTCACATCATTGCAACAGGGAAGCTATGATAGAGATGACTGAAGTCGAAAAAATGCATCATAATCTGCTGATATGTTGAGGTGTTAAGTAAAATTACTTGTGGTTGCTTATAAACAACAGTCTGCTAGAACAAAAGGATTAAAAACCGAATGTGAATGGCACAGATAATGGTTTTATGGGTAATGATGTAATTGAACAATTAAGCAAGAAGATTTTCTAGCTCTTTATATTTACTTGACAATGATATTAATTATATTGTTGATATTGATATTAGAAGGTGTGCATATTCTCATTGCAGGCTATAAATGTTTGATTCTTTTGGCTTTCATCTGCGGACTGGCAAAAGTTTGCAGTTCTGGGAATCCAAAAGTTGAAAAGATTAAGACGGACTGTAAGTAATGAGACTATTAATCAGTGATGTGCTTATGGGGACGTGGGGGACGTAACTCCCCCAAATATTCTCAAAAATGCAAGAAAGTTGATCAAAAGTCGGCCCTACTGCAAGAGAAGTGGTCACATTATTTTCCATGACCTTTGTTGGATTTCGTACCCCCGTCCCGCCTAGTTTATATCCCTGTGTTCGAGAGTTTAAAAGAGAGGAGTCGAGGGTGGAGAGAGTTGTCAGTCAATTAGTCGCATAGAGATAGCAGTAAGAGCTCAAGTAATTCGCTAATCCGCATAGAAAGGTAGGAAGGAGTAAATCGCAAGAACGTTATTAATTCGCTTGTTTATTTTCGCTGCAAGTATCGAAGAAGAACGCAAAAGTAGTTACGCATATTGCTATTTCGCATTATTGGAGTTTATGGAAGCAGTATAAATGGCTATTTTCTTTTTGTTAGCTTCTGCCTTGGTTTCGCCGCTATACTAGGTTGGTCGCGTGAAGCGTTATAGTGTTGTTTACTATAATCACGTGGCCTATCTAGCGCAACATTCAACAACCTTTGCTTTTAGTAACAGTTGTTGATCAAATGGGGCAAAACGCCCCCCCCCCCTACTCAATGAAGATTGTCTCGGCACATCTCTGATTGCAATGTAGAACAAAGAATATTGAAGAATGTTCTTCCTCACTCAGCCATTTTCAATAGGGGTTGCTTGCAAGGGAGGAGCTTTGAAGGAAACAAGGGCACCTTCAGGCCTTTTTCTCACTCTTGCATTTTCCCTACAAACTTCCAAAGGATTTTGGAGCTCTCTATTCATAAATCCTCTAGACTTGCAAATTTATGCTTCATTACTGTTTTTCAAGACATGGGCTCACTAATTCATTTACTCATTCATTCATTCGCTCATTCATTCATTCATTCATTCATTCATTCATTCATTCAACTATTCATTCTCTCAATTGTTCATTCCAGTCATTCATTTACTCATTCATCCACCCATTTATTCCATTCATTCATTCACTCATTCAATCATTTCCTCATTCATTCATTCACTTACTCACTCATTTATTCATTCATTCATTCATTCACTCATTCATTCATTCATTCCATTCACTCACATATTCAGTCAGTCAGTCAGTTTATTGGAAAGTATTTCAAGAGTTTTCAATATGAACGCCGGAGTACACAAAAGCATTTTCCTATTCAGTGGTGATTTCTGAAAGTTTTAACAAGGGGGACTCTAGGTGCAACCATGCCCGCATTTTAGGTGAACCATAGCTGCAACCACGCCCATATTTCAAAGTGCAGGTTTGATAATTTACTTAAATGTTGACATAGTATAATCAACAATTTGAAGTATCTAAATAACCATATAACAATACAACATTGACCATGGCAATGCAAAAAAGCTTTGAAAGCAAGGTTAATACACTTTGAAAAGCAAAGCCAATACAATAATCTTTGGGGGACTGAGCCCTCTAAAATGATTAGTAATTTAACAAAGGCGGCTCTGCCCTCTTGAGATCCCACTTGAATTCACCCCTGATCCTATTCATTCACCCTTCAAGCACTAGCGAAGGTTTACTTATACTGAACTATGGACCTTAAATGCAGAACTTAGAACGCAGTGTAGCTGTCTTATTTTTTTACCACAGTGGGAGGCGGAGAATGCATAGACCCTGAAGACTGCAGCAACAACGGAATATGCAATCCTAAATCAGGAGGAAAAGGAGTGTGTTGTTGTGTTGTTGGATTTGCTGGTGCAAATTGCAATAGTAAGCGTCCTTTCCTTTGTATTTATCAATTTGGTAAGCAATGCAATGGTAAGCTTCTAAAGAAGTCTGCCACAGTCAGCATCTATCATCTAAAGCAGGTTTGTCAAACATACGGCCCGCCAAGGCCGTCAATGTGGCCCCCCGGGAGAATATTGAATATATTGAAACTTAGCGATATTTTTTTGTCGCCTGTACTAGATGGCA
Source organism: Cassiopea andromeda (assembly GCA_018155075.1). Classification (NCBI taxonomy): domain Eukaryota; kingdom Metazoa; phylum Cnidaria; class Scyphozoa; order Rhizostomeae; family Cassiopeidae; genus Cassiopea; species Cassiopea andromeda. Next base: position 100,776 of record WIPJ01001161.1, on the reverse strand, counting down.
TTGAAAAAGTTGGTTCTCCCAGTTTTCTCCATTGCCTAGAATGCCAGATAGGAGAGTTCCGATGAGTTATATGTATTCTTAAGTCCTTATTACCTAGCCATGGCACCCTTTTGGACTCCATCAACCAACCCGGTCCGCGTGACGTCATGGTATGCCTTGTGCGGCCCCCGGGTCTACATGATTTTGACACCCCTGATCTAAAGGGTATTTCTTCTATGCCTCTCAAAAATCTCATGTAATCATAACGTGATAGGAAATGTTATAATTTTTACAAAAGTTCTTGTAATTATTGCAATTCCTCTCTTTTTTAGCAACTTAAATGACACAACAACGTAATACATATCTCAGGTTGATTGTAGGAATATTGGAGGAGGAGCAATTGCAATCTGCAATTCCCTTGTTCAAGTTTTTGAAAGTAGACACTGCTTGTTGTTTGTGACGCCAACTTAATCCTTCTCGCAAGTTACCTTGTATTGAAATGAAAGTCAATTTACATGTTATTTATATTCACTCTTTCTATGAGCACTAAAATAACTCTGATATCAATTCGCAAGTATTTGCTTCTTTGTTTCTTTTAGAGTGCACCTAATCTAGAAGGACAGGGAGAAGTACAGTGAAAACTGTGTATTTCGAACTCCATGGGATGTCTGAAAATATTTTGAAACACAGAAAGTTCGATTTACTCGAGTTTTCCGAAAACCTCTGGATTTTTTCTCAGTTATCCATAAATTATCCTCAGTTATCCTCTAGATTTTGTCTCAGTTATCATATCACATCATATCATATCATATCATATCATATCATATCATATCATATCATATCATATCATATCAGTTATCCTAGCTAAGCGCAAGTTGCCCAGCAGTGTTACATAAACAAAAACAATTTTCATCAACTGATTTTAGTCTTGCAAGAAAAATTTAGCACACAAAAGTAGGCAGTGCCGTTAGTCTTTCAATTTTGTTGTATTGAAGGCACTCACAGTGCTGTGTTTTTCTCGGCTTCATAATTCTTTCTGCACATGTGAAGAAATGTTCTCAAGCATATCTCTCAAGCGAAAAGTAGAAAGAAATTGAAGCCACAAATTTTGCAAGAATTTACTCAAAAAGGCACTAGTTTTACCAACTTATTTGTAGAAAGATCGAATTACTAAGACATTTTGCATTATGGGACTGATAAAATCGGTCGAATTACAAATGTTCGAAGTACCGAGGCTCGAGATATCGAGGTTTCCTTATAAGGCTTTGCTAAGGGACTTTCAAAAGACATGAGAATTTTGTTCGTATTAGCAAAAGTTCAATTTTCACGAGTTCGAACGACACAGATTTCGCTGTAGTACAAAAGCAGGAGAAATAGGAAGAGTGTGTATATGACTTATAATTAGTTAAGATTAAAAGTTGTATATCATTGAAAGTTTTAGTGAACCTTCAGTTAGCTCTCAAATGCATTAGCCTTCTATTGCGCAAGTTCTATAGTTACTACTTCTGTCAGAGAATTTAATGTGCTCACTTTCAGCTGAAGACAAAGATGCTAAGAACTCCCTTGGACCTGTGGCGTTTGGAATTGAAGACAGAGAAACCGAGACTGTAAGGAAGCGAGGAAAATTGTTCAAAGTCGCAGATGCATGGAAGAGAGTTCTTAACTATGACACTACTTCCAACTTGGTTGGCATTACACCAGAATCTGTAGGAGAGGCTGCACAACCAGTTCTTATATACAATCCATCAAGCAAAAAATACCTTTTCGTGTCTAAAGACGACAAGGTGACAGGAAAGAAAAATCCATATGTCGAAGGAAGAGATGATAGATTAGGAAAGAGAAATCTATTTCTCATCAAAGAAGTACAGAAAGGACAGAAGAAATATTATATCTTCAACATTGAGGAGAATGCTTACATATATGTCTCCAACAGCAAGTCAGGAGTTGTTCGGCATTGGAATCAGAATGTTCTAGCTTCAACTGGAGATCCGAGTAAAGCCGCTGATAAACAGAAATACATATTTGAATTTGAAGATGATGATGGTGATGGTTTTTATAAGATCAAAAATCAAGATAAATACATCTATGTTTCCAGACATCTCCTTGGTATACCAGCTTACCCTTTGGTTAAAGCTGGCACTGATGATCACCTGAAGAGATCGGAAGCTCAATTTTTCCAATTGACTCTGAAAGACGTAAGGCCCAGTTTTTTTTATTTTTTTCAAAAAGCTTGCAACATCCAGGGACGAAACTTAAGGAAGCGTAAGGAAGGTGTTGGGGAGTGAACAGACCCCCAACATTGAAACTTTGCCATTTTGCAGGACAAAGTCTGCAGTACAATATATTTTTGTAGGCAACTTAGTGGAACTAGGACTATTTGACTAACTATTGTTACTGAAAGAAAAGGTCATAGGAAATTTTTCGCAGGGCGAAACCTCTGACACCCCCCAAAAGATACTGATGCTACGTCCCTGGTAACATCACCTTTTCTTTTCATGCAAGTCTTTTCATGTCATTGCTATCCATTATCATAACTAGCATGCCAGAACTGCTGATGAATACAATGTAAACAACTATTGGCGACAGAAAGGTTTTGTGGGTAATTTTAGGATAATTTCCTATTGTTCAGCCTGTTTGTTTGACATTTGAACAGATACCATAGCTGCTGTTGTCTGCTTTCCTTCCATTTCAATTTCCTATTCGTCCTATCTGCAATATATAACTCTTATATATTGATTTTTGTTTGTATACTTTTACCTTCAAACTATTCTTTCTTTTATAGCAGAAATGTGCGTTTTCTGCTGAGGTCATCTTGTAAATGTATGCTTAAGCTGAGTTCTCTTGGACTATACGATAAGCCTTCTTTCGATTCTATTGATAAAATAACAGATTTAGATGTTAGAACTGGCCAGATGAACTTCACAATTAGAAAAATAATGAACATCGTGGTCAGAACTTCATACATTATATTTGCTGTCCAAAAAGAGAATGGGGTAACCCGGAATTTATGAACTACTAGCTATAACATGATTGTCAATTTAAGTAGCCAATAGTTAGCCACCTGTTATGGTGAGATTTACCGTTTACTTGTGCTATAACAATTGCTTACATCATTATTAATACTATTATTATAGGTTTTTATACTTCCGTCTACAAACCTCTCTCATCTTTGTCCAATTGCTCAATATATGTCAATCTTCCCTCATTTTTATCACCTGGCTTCATGACTGGAGATTCTTTCATACCAGACTTTGCACATGTTACCGACAATTCTCCATTCTACATCTTTGAATTGACCGTAGGCTTTGATCCAATATACAAATTAACAGTGATCTTAAAAAACAAAGTATAGTTCTCTAATATCTGATCTCACGCTTGCATACTTTAAAGTCACATTTGTTAACCTTTCAATGAGTGCTTTGGGAACTATCGGTAAATCATCTGATTCTTTAACAAATATGCTAGACGATCCGCATCAGACATCATCATTAAGAAACTAATGAATATTGCAATTCGATGCACTTATTATGTGCTGTTTTGCAGGGTTCGAGGCTTTGCTTGTGCTCTTCCTCTAATTTGCAACAGTATGAAAACCCTCTCCTTTCTGTGTGGCCTTCCTTAAGTTCACTTCTTTTGAATCTACCACCACTAATCCTGAGATTTTGGACTTTTAATTACATTTTCAGAATATTTTCTTTTATTTTTCGTATTTTCTATATTTCCATATGCAGTAGTTAGCAATAGCTAGCCAATATTACACAACCTAAACTAAGCGAGGTGTATTATTGCATTGCTAAAATATGTTCAATGAAATGAAGTTTGAAAAAACTACGCTCCCGAATACACACTGTGTTATAAGAATAACGTTTATAAGAATATTCAGGCTCAAAATCGCTGAAATTTAAGAGTAATTTAAGAATAATGCAAAGCTCAAGTTTCATCAAGACTTGGAATTTTTGTGTATTTGGGCTATAGTACTGTTGGTAGATTAACTTTTTCACTATTAATACAATATTTGCTATTCTACTCTCTTTTATTTTGCTTTATTATAAAGTAAGACATCAATAAGGCTTTTAATATGACCCTTTGATTTTAAACTTTCGATATTTAAGAGCAATTTATGAAGAATCTAAGGCTCAAAACCTAAAAAGCTTAAGAATATTGAGGCACAGTGAACAATTAAGTATTCTTATAAAATATGTGTACATGTTCGGAAAACATTGCTCATATTTCCCTAAGATTATCGATTTAATTTGGGTGCCTTGAGTAATCGAGAGTTCACTGAATAACTCCGCGCGTTGAAGTTTTTGAAGTATATATATATATATATATATATATATATATATATATATATATATATATATATATATATAAAGAAAAGCAAATTACAGCAACAACATACACACAATAAGTCCAAGAGTTCTCAACTCAAATGCTTCCTCGAAGCGTAATGTTCAATGTTACCGTTCTTCTCTCAGAAAATGTCTCTTCTCTCCTCGTGTTCTCGAAGCTCTTCCTCCTCAACTGTATTCTCAACAGCTCCTTTTCTCGTTTTGTCTCATCAATGTGCATGCTCCATGTCCCATCATATAGCAATTCACTTCAAATCATAACAGTACATGTAACGAGGTATTTCCTTTTGAAGAAGCACTGACTGCTAGAAAAGTTTCATATATGCTATTTCCAAGCTTGATAACAACAAAATTTTCTCATTAGAATGCCAAAAATATCAAGTTTGTAGTGCCGGGAAAAGAAGAACGCAAAATACAGCCTCAAGATCTGATAGATGGTCAGCAATCTTCTAAGATCTGCTATGAAGGAGATCCTGAAAAAGACGCTGATCAAGAGGCGTCTGTAAAATACACAGACTCTTCAAAGGACACTCGCACTTACTCAAAAACAAGAGGGTTTTCAATCACAGGGGATACCAGTAAACTTACAGGTTAGGTGATTTAACATGATTTTAATGCTCAGTGGCTATTTTATCTTCCACACCCCTGGCTACAGAAACACTCTGCAGCATTTGCCCTTAACTCATCATTCATGTATTGTATGCTTTGAATGCAATTTGAAAATTTCAATGCCTTTTCTTTAAAATCTTGTCCTTAGCAAATGTTGGAAAGCTAACATTCACATACAAGAACGACCAAACAACCACAGATGGAACAGAACACTCAAGAACAGTGGAGAAAAGCATATCTGTGAAAGTGAAGCCCAAAAAATGTGCATGTATCTCGGTAACATTCCAGTCCATTTATTACACAATGCAGTTCACTCTCGAGGCGACAACTAAAGAGGGAAAAGTCATTAAATCAGTAGGAATGGTCGAAGGAGAACGTTTAACCAATTTTCAAGCTCACACTAAGATGATTGACAACGGGAAAAATGCCAAGTGTCCGCACGAGACTTAGATTTCGAGAGCTGTTTTGAGGCATGAGAACTGAAAGAATGAAGTGTGGAAGATGCAAAATGGGGACTTTGCTAGAATCACTTGAATTATACTGAAATCACGATTTTCAGCATCAAAATCATAGTTGAAATGCACAATGTTTAAATATTGGTGGATTGGTGTGTCTTTCCACTCGTTTTGCTAAATGAATACAGTGAGATAACCAGAATTTTACTAGTAAATGCAAGGCCTTAGCATACATGGTAGCAGAGTCAATTATGTTCTAGAGCTTTTTTAAGCAAAAGACAAAAACTAAATGGTCCTTTGGTACAAATAAATGCGAGTCTAAATTATTTGCCCCATATCAGTAATTCGCTTCAGTAGTATTTGACTTGTGATGAAAAGTAGAAATACCGCCAAAACATGAAAAATTGTATTAATTCTGTGTCGACTAGTGGTCTTGCATGTCATGCCTGTCCAGCAGGGAAATAGCCACAAGGATGTAACATTTAGCTTGTCGGCAAATTTGCAGCACATCGATCATTTTAGTTCTGGACATGAGTCCGACAAAAATTGTAAAAAATTCAGAGGATGTATAATAAAACGATATAAAAGTGGAAGAAAGGAATATAATTTTACACATAACTAGACAAATAAACCACGAAGTCAACAAGTTACAAAGCCACTCCTGAGTGCTCGGATGTTCGTAATAACAACTGCAATACCCTCCATTAGTCTTCATCAAAATTTTTCACTCATTGACTACATGAGAATGCAATCCCTTCGTTTGCAAGTCCAGATACTCCGATGATCTTTGCTAGACAAGAATTTCTTGAGATCGTCAATTCCTTAATCCAACATCTTCATCAGTTGAGATATTCTTCTTCAGCAAAACAAACGCCAACAAAAACCAATATATACAACATGTGACCATTATAAAATGTGCGCTACGGGAAAGGTGGAGGGTTTCAAAATTGGCGAACTGGCGTTACGCCGTTATTTTAAGGATGAATGAGCCCGAAGACATACAACAGATGGAAATAGATAATAGAAACATTTTAAAGAGAAAGCTAATTTTCCCACAAATCTTTACTTACAAATACTTAAATGGCTTCTTTCACAAGTTGATTCCAAAATAAATTATATTCTTTACTACCAACAAAACTAAATCCATTTTCACATAAATTGAAAACAAATACAGTCAAGTCATGATAAAAACACTTCGGGATTTTTGAGTAAGTTTTGCTACAAGTACTGGTCAGGTGTCGATGTCATTTAGCAATTGGCAAAAAGAAGGTGTAAGGCCAGTGGTGCTTTCTAAACATTTTAACAAAGAGGCTCTATGTGCAACCATACCCATATTTTGGGTGTGATCTAGTTGCAACCACGCCCATATTCTCAAAGACGCAGATATGATGCTTTAGTTTAGTACTAATAAAATATAATAAACAGTTAGAAATATCTCAATGACCTTATAGCAGTGAATAATCAATCATAGCAATTCAAAACACTTTAGAAGGAAGGTCAATACACTTTGGAGGAAGATCAATACACAAGTTTTGTTTGGGGAATAATATTTTCTAACTTTTTTAATAATGAAAGTCTTCTATAGATTTTGCTTTTTAAAGTTTTGTATTGCTCATCCCAAGATAGATTCTCGTCAACTTCTATACCAAGCGATTTCGTTTTCGTAACACGCTTGATATCTGTTCCATTTATTGTGAGTGGATTTGATGTATTTAGTGTATTTAATTTACCTATGATCATTTATTCTGCTTTTGCTGGGTTTGGACTTAACTTATTTATTCTCATCCATTCTGAGAGATTGAACAATTCTGGCTGTGCTTCATGCAGAATTTCTTCGATATCATTCGATGTGATCGTTACAGTGGTGTCATCAACGTAGACACTTGCCTTTGGAATTCTTACTTATTTTTCAAAATCGTTTAGACATATGATAAAAAGTAGAGGCCCAAAGCAGGAACCTTGAGGTATACCACAGGTTACTTCACTAGCCATGGATCTCTGCCCATTTCCAGAACAGTATTGCTTCCTCTGATCTATATACGACTGGAACCAACTTCCAGTGTTGCCTCTCATACCATATTTCCATAACTTTTTTAATCACTATTTCGTGATCTACAGTGTCGAATGCTTTCCTAAGGTCAAGAAGTACTGTCAGGTTTAGTTTTTTGCTATCAATAATTTCATACCAATAGTCGGTAGTGCCTATAAGGGATGTTATCGTAGAGTGTAGTTTTCGAAAAGCTGACTGATCCTTGGTGAGAACATTGTTTTCAAGAATGAAGTTGAGTATCTGATCGTGCACTATGCGCTCCAAGATCCTGGAGAAGACTGAAATGACCGAAATGGGCCTGTAGTTGTTTACTTCCTTTTTTACTCTTGATTTAAATATAGGAGTTACTCTTGCAAGTTTCTAAATGTCTGGGAATATACCATTTTCTAAGGATGAATTCAATATCATTGCCAACGATTTTGCTACAAGGTCACCCAAATCTCTATCAACTGTTATGTGTCTGTTATGAGGACCAACTGCTTTTCCTATTCTTAGTTTCTTGACTTCACTTATAGTGTGCGTACTGCTAACAGTCTTAAATTTCATTTCTTTCTATTCTGATGTGAAAGTCTGGAGACAGTCATCACCTGGTTTTGCAGTAATTTTCTTAGCCGGGTTTGGGCCAACTGAAACGAAATGTTGATTTAGAGCCTCCTGAATATCACGTTCGCGAGTCAGGTATTTACCCTCTATTTCCACACTCGAGAGTTTCACAGAATTCTCCTTTTTGCCTAATACTTTGTTAATGGCTTTCCACATCTTTTTCGGATTTCCTATGTTTTCATCAATAAGCTGTTGATAATAATCCCTAATTGCGTCACGTACTCCTTTGTTACTTGATTACGTAATTTTCTATAGGCAGGCCACTTTTCAGGAGATTTTTCAACCTCCCTCTTCAGTATATCCCTTTTCATTATCCGGCTTTTTAGAGAGGCAGTAAGTCATGGGGTAAACTGGTTACGAATTATTTTCTTCCGTACTAGAGCATGAACAGCTAAGATGGATTCGAAAATTCCCTGAAACGTGGCTGCCATGTTTACAGGATCTCTACTGTATGGACCAAGGATATTTTCCCACTTAATCTGGTTCAGGTCTTGACGCAATTGTCTTTTGTCACATTTTTTCATGTTACGGGATTCGACGACTTTTTTATATTTTCTTTCTGTCGCCTGGCATTTATTTTCCCACTACCATAAATCAGATAGTGGTCAACCATTCCTATCTCCATTACATCTGCCTCTATGATATATTTTGGATTAGTGGAAGAGAAATTGTCAATGAGGGTCTTGCTTACTTTCTGTTCACCAGGTTCAGTAGTGGTGATAGCAACTTGTGTATACCTCTGATGAAGGTGAAGAGGGAGCTATTGAATGCCATTAGAGCGAGAAAGTGGATTTTCGTGGGGCATCTTCTCAGAGAGAATGATGGAATGGGGCGCCACATAGAGACTGAAATGGTGGGTAAGAGAGCGAGAGGATGACAAAGGATGGGGATGTTCGATTGGATGACAACGAGATTAAGCGTGCGCAATGGAAAATATTTAGGAAATATTGCCAGAGATAGAGAAAAATAGAGAAATAGCAAAACATGATTCGTCAACGGCAGGTGATGCCATGGCACAAGAAGAAGGGAAAAGTACTGGTGTACCCAAGGGGGACCATGGTGGATCCAGGGGATCAATTGGTAATATTTCCTATAGCAAATAATTGTGTTAAGAAACTTCCTACATGAGGAAGACAATAGAATCAATCAGATGTCTCAAGAGGTGGCGCTAGCTATCACAGATTGGGGGAGGTGATTGGTGCCACACCCTAAACTTACAACACGATTTGGCTGTCACACCTATTTTAAAGTTATCCTGGAGGTCCCTCACCCCAACCCTAACATTTTCTCTTCGTATTTGGAGGAATTAGAACATTGGAATGGAGTGGGGGACAAGTCCCCCAGTCCCACCGTGGTGCCACCCACTGGATGTCCCCAGAAACCTGGCTCTGAATCAGCCTCTGCCCTGGTTACGAAAGGTGTGCACCTTCGTGGTGCACCTTCGCAAAAGCACCTTCGAAAGGTGCTTTTTATAAGAAAACCATCATTTTGCCTGAGCCTCAGTTTTCTCAACTTCTCAATTTGCCTGAAATTTCTTAAAGTTTTCTTAACTTTTACTGAAATAACCTGGCTGAAATGGCTTACACTTGCGTTGTTAATATTGTATACTTGAATTTGAATTCCATCGCTAACATTTTGAATGCAATAACGAAGAAATATCGATTTTAGGCCAATAAGAACACTAAAGTTTGGAAATTGAGCCTCGTGATTTTCTAACGATTTTCTTAAGATTTGCTTAAGATTTTGACCATTTGAGCCTCATTTTCTTATAAACTTTCTCTTATAAATAATGTGTATCCCGTTGGGACTTCTTTGGTTCAGGTCAAGGGTCAAGGTAAGGTACGTCGACCACAGGGACCTGATGAACTAAGATTTGTCTTCTTCCTGTCTAACTTTGGGAAAAAG
>WIPJ01001161.1:71694-89069 GCA_018155075.1 Cassiopea andromeda | reverse complement strand
AGACGTGAGAAGACCTGAAAACCCTGTTTCACCAAGGAAGATGGAGTCTTCAGGTAATGGGCAGGATTTTGACTGCAATGTTTTCTCTTCCTTGTTAGAAGGAGTTGGAAGTAACTCCGTATTCTACCGGTACAGTGTTGGGCGCTAATGCAGTTTTGTACCACCTCCATGTCTGCCATTATGAAATTGACGGTGTTGTGCCTATGCTAGTGTCATGAAAGGATTCTCTAGAGCTCTTGTTCGTTGAATTTCCTGCATTATATCTATTTTTGCGCAGGTTTTTCTAAGTATGGCGAAAGTTTTCTTTCTTGGTTCCTTTATCTGATTCTCTGTACACTTTTCAGACACCCACCAGCAACACGCCTTGTTTTGCTAGGGCGTAATCCAGTCTCTATGTGTTGTGTTTACCTGTCCATTTTTTAACTGAATAGGCCATTTCTGTTTATTCCATATATTTACAGTGCGAAAACTTCTGGTCCATTATATTTTGTCTATAAACATTTCCTGGTCAAATGTGTATCATATTTCAACGAAGGAGGCTATTTCTTGGCGTTGAATACCTCTCACTTTCACAGTGAAGTTAGTTGATTTCTATACCTTTCAGAAATGTGCAATGAGATTAAAGACAAAAAGGACAGAGTGACAAATCTACACTGCCTTGATCCACATGTTTTGGCAGAAGCAGATGCAAATTTCCTCATTTACTCCCCAGTCACTGGAAACTATTTATTTATGTCAAAAGACCCATCATTATCTCATAAAATGCACACAAAGTTAGAAGGTCATACAACAAGGGATTTTGAGAGAAATCTATTCAAATTGGAGAAGACTGAAAGTGGTGCATACCACTTGCAGAATGTAGAAACAGAGAAGTATGTTTATGTGTCAGGTGAAGATGTACTTGGAGTGGAGGGAATTCCAAGTGAGTCAAAGGGCCATTTTCAGTTCACAAAACATGGTGACACAGGGTGCTATATGATCAAGAACAGTGACAAGTACATATATGTATCAAAGAGCAAGGCTGGGATTCCCCCATGCCCCGTGGTGCACAGTGCTGATTCAGTTGATGATTGCTCACATGTGTTTCAATTTGTTTTATCCAAGGTACCAATGCCTTTTATTTTTGATGCATTTGAGGAATTAGCCCTACAATATTTATGCACTTTTAAGGTTAATGTTTACCACATTCTTGTCCTAATTCAATAGCATTTAACAATATTCACTGTTGTTCTTTGTTGCCTTTTAGTTTCTGATTGGTGATTTTTAGAATTTGGTGTGCTAGTATGACATACATCTCCGTCTCATTGAAATCTGTCATAGGGATTTTGATCTCCATCCTGCTTGCAGGGATGTAAGAAGCATTCATTTGATATACAAATGTGTGATAAAAGTGAGGTTACATTCTCTCTATGCCCAGGTTTCTAATTCCACACCCTCAAACTACAGTCAATAAAGCAAGTTATCAGCAAATTTACAGCTTTTTTCTGATTATTAACATTATTAATTGAACCCATTTTCTTGCCATAATTTTAGATGTATGTCCTTTATACTGTAGAGCTTTTGTGCATATATTCCCAATATGTTATTGTGTTGAATTGATAGGATGTAAAGAATGCTACTGTCCAATTTGATATTGAGAATTCCCAAAAGATTGCAACTGAAAAAGAGTCTCTAACCTATGAATTTGAGAATCCATCTGATGCAGATACAAAGGAGGAAGTTACTGTTAAAATACCAGATGCAGCAAAAGACGAGTTCAAGTTTGAAACTGGATTTGAGTACTGTGGGCAATATACTGGTGGTATGATCTAATTAAAGTTTCTCATTTAGGGACAGCTTTAGGGACATTAAGTTTGAAAGTACCAAATTTTTTTATTTGTTCTGATTGTTTAATGTACTAATTTCTGCATCCATTCATCTGTGAGCTGCCACATTATTTTTTTCAGCTTTTCTTTTCTCATTTGTTCTGTCTAGTTAAACATAAAGTTTTAATTCATTTCTTATCCATGAAACTTTTAATAATTGGTTGGCTGCTTGCCTGACTGGATGAAAAGTAGTTATTTTGTATATTACTATTGAATTTTTTTTGTATTTTATAGTCCAAAAATATAACTGTATTTCCCTTGTTCCTTGTCACCACATAATGTTCTGTCTGGATTATTTCTTAGGTGTTCCTGCCTTATGTAAAGTTGATGATGGTGTTCAGCTTAAAGTAGTTCATTGTGAAAGTTTACAATCAATAGTCAGTGATGAAGCATCTGTGACAGGAAATGCTACATCCTCAAGTGGCCTGACTGTTAGCCCAGGAAGGAAGATGATTGTGACAGTTAACATAGTAGAAAGGAAAAGGTCAGTTCCATTTACAATGGAAGTGACAACAACAGATAAGAAGATTCTGAAGGGCTCTGGGATGTGGTATGGATGTGCTACAATGGATTCTGCTACTGATATCAAGTCAGTAGCTCTGGATGGCTCAGAAGAGTAGATAGAATATGACATCGTAGGGTGAAAACACTTAAGCTATGTAGGGTACATTGAAAGCACTTTGCAAAGTTTTGAAATAGCATTAAGATCATTATTTTAGTTACCTACCAATATTCATGATTAGTATGCTCACAATAACTAAAGCTCACTCCTATAATAGTGCACATCAAGAGTAGTCACAGCATACTTTAGTTGAAATATACTTGATGAGGACCAGGTAGAAACCCAGTGTTTCCTAGCAGCACTACCAGAGACAATATTCAATGCCAAAGTAGTGCTCAATATGCAGTATTTCTGGTTTGCCCCTTACCTGTATTGAAGTTGATCCTATCTCCAGAAAGCATTTAGTTTAGGCTTTTCAATGGGTACTATAGTGATACACATTTCTAAAATAAGAAATTGGTTTATAAGGCAGTAGTTCTCAGCTGCTCAAAATGTTAAGAAAGTTCAGCACTGGATTTTTGAGACTTAAGAATGATTTTTAGTGTTTATGTACCTAAAATTTTATTTATCTGTGTACAAAATGTCATATATGTGATGTTGGCTACCCTCTAACAGTTTAGCTTCTGTTATTTATTAAGATTTATCATCATTTCAAGTGTACATGGAACTTTTCCACTTTCCATTACTTTGCATGCACAATATATTGGAGCTCAAAAGTTTTTGCTAAGAACGTTTTTATACTGGAATTGTGAACAAGTATGAAAGTTTCAGTGCTCAGGCAAAAGGATCTTTCTTTATAAAAATACATGTATTACTATAGCTCATGTTCACAACACCTGGCACCAAATACAACACATCCTATGTAGCATACATACACCTTACTCAAGTATATCATTGATTTATTTGTTTCTTATATTTTGCTTTCATTTGATTTCATATTGTAATGTAATAAAAGATGATAGCATTTTAAGCTTTGAAATGAAGAAAATTATCAATAAAAACTATTATATTTAATTTCTAATCAAAATCAGCTGTTAGTTAGCACTTTGTAATATATCCCAGGGTGAACTCATCAGATTTTCATGCTGATGGCCAGTCCCTTTCATTATATTGATCGTTATAATTTATTGTATTGCATAATAACAAATGTTGAAAGTGATTTTGTAATATTAACTATTTTCCATTGCGCAGTCATGAAACGAAGTTTTTACCTTGAAAGTATGGATATTTCTTGTGTACTTGAAACCTGATAAGAACTTGTGCAATACTCTTGGACTTAGCTAGGTCTATCAATGGCCAATATACACCCAAAGAGGTAGATTTCCATAGACAATCTGTTTAGAACATCATTAACAAGTATTCAAGACAGCTGAGTGATCATCTTTTTTCATGGCCTCAATAAGCACATCATTGTTTTCCTATGCTGATGGTGGCAATTCTCTTAACCTATGTTATCATGATGGTAGTTCTTTTCCATCAACTAAATTCTGATTGGCTCCATATCAAAGTAATACATGACCTTCCAAGGGCTGTAAATAGTGCTAATTATAGGTTCAAAAGATGAGTGTATGAGTAGATGATTCTATAGGCTTAGCTGTTAAAGTGAACATTGAAACTGCATATTGCTGGGGTGCTACAAGGCTCAGTTAACTATAGAAAACTCTTGAAGGTAAGTGCAGTTTTGTTGTACACTGTCAATCCTAAAATAGAATCAATGGCTAGAACTCTACCTAGTCATTCATTCTCACTTTCCCCCTTGAGAATCATATCCCCCAGACACAGAATGAGACTTCTTATTCTGTGCCCGAGCTCTGCGTATCGTGTGTTGACATCGAGGCCGCAACATGACCCGTCTGCGAGGCGGGAAATGCAATTTTTGTCGTTGCAAAGGAAGGGACATGACTTCGCCAACAAAGAGAACGTCAAGTCGTTTGTCAGCGTCAAAAACGCCAACTAAAAAGGCCACACCTGAGAAAAGAGGCCCAAAGCAAAGTAACATTATGCATGATGCTATTACTCCCGACACTGAAGGCTAGTTATAAGAAATTTATCTTTTTCATAAGTCGGTTGTAGCCATTCATTGTAATCCAAATTGGTTCAGGCATTCTGCTTTGGAAATGCAACGTGAACAACGAATACACATGCTTCTTTACACAACTGTTATCAAAAATGAATTGCTTATTTTTGGTTCTAGATTTCGATGCTGGTCTACAGTCTTTGTTGTGCAGCCATGAAACATTACGTTCATCACCAGAGCTCTGGCCTGAGCAAAGTTAGTCGCTTTCAATTCTACTACTTCAATGTATAATCTTGTTTATGTAGTAAGAGCATGTTAGCAAGTCCTTGTTCAAAGTGCATTACCTGCTGCTTTTTTCTTTACATATATAGATATAGTTAAAAGCTATTTACTTTATTCATTTTCCAATTTTAGTGCCTGGCATTGTAGAGTTTGCCACTCATTATGGTGCAAGTGTAAGTTCTTGGGCATTTATTTGGCACTTTTCACTACTTCCTTTTGTTAGGCCATTTGAATTATATTGAGAGAAAAGTTGTTCTTTACACTACGTTTTACCATTAGTACCTTGAGAATGAATTTTGCCTGTATTTTCACAATGAGCTTTTAAATCTGCATGATTTAAATTTGATGGTACATTTACTTTCTCACCAGCCAATATTATCAAGAACTGAGACAATGGCATCAACTCTTGATTCAGCACTTGATAAAGATGACAGAGACATGCTTCAAGGTAGCTTCATTATTTGGCCATAAAAGATTTGTTGTTTATTGTTTATTTTTAATGCATTCCTGTCTCAAGTTTATTTCCTTTGGCAGGGTTCCCACATATCCTGAAAATCCTAAAATATCCTAGAAAAAAGAGAACTATCCTAAAGAATCCTAAAAACCCTACATGTCAGCAATATTTTGCTGCTTGCATAAATTTTTCTAAAGTTGAATTTCTTTTCACTAATTATGATGCTAAATAAATTATTTTGTGATAACTTGTTATAGTAAAAATGGTCAAATGATCAATTCACTCAAATTCTACCATGAATGTATTATTTTCATGATAGACATAATGACTTCCTCTGCTACACTAAAACTTTTCTGCCATAATAACTTTTTCTGTTGTACCATAATGACTTCAATGCTTATCAAATTTCTCTGGAATCTGTAACACCTATAAAAATGGGGGGAAAAGCTCCTAAATTCTCTTAAATATCCTAAACAAATTGATGAAAAAGAATGGGAACCCTGTTTGGTAACCACTTGTATGCAAATAGCCAATATTTGATCTCATTTCTTTTTTTAGAATATTGAGCCTGATTTCTTTAATAGAGTATCAGATCTAATTTATTTTCAGAATTTGGTAGTCTAACAACATCTCAATTGATGGAAAAAGTTAAAGCTTTGCAAAACCTTGCATATCAGCTTGGCCTAGAAGAAGGTTGTCACATCTTTGAATTTCATGTCATTTCTTTGATTACTTGGTGAAAAGTATTTATCTAATGGTTGCTGAGTTCTCTAATAGTATAGATTTCAGGTTCTTTTCTCTATAGTACATCCCCTTTATCCATGTTCTCATTTCAATCCCTTCTTCATTTTCTGTTAACTTGTTTTTTTATAAGAAAACCATCATTTTGCCTGAGCCTCAATTTTCTTAACTTTTCCTGAAATTGAGCCTGAGATTTTCTTAAAATTTCTTAGCTTTTGCTGAACCAAACTGGCTAAAATGGGTGCACTTTTTTATTCATCATGTATACTTGAATCTGAATTCCATCTTAAATATTTTGAATGTAATAATGAAATACTATCAATTTTTTACCAATAAAAGCACTTAACTTTGGAAATTGAGCCTTGTGATTTTCTTAAGATAAGCCTTTTTCTTATAAAAAATACATACTATTTGAAAGCTTTATGCAAATGGTATCTGTATGTAGTTGTGATGGCTTCTCTCTTTAGAGATTTAAGTAAAATGTGATTTTCCTGTATAGTCAAATATGATGCATTATGATATGTTTGTTTAACCTTAAACATCTAATTAGATGAATGTCACAATACTACTTTTTTTGCTTTTACTCATTCATTCTCACCTTCCTAACATCATAACACATTCACACTGTTCACTGCTGAATCACATTCTCTCGTTTGCTAGGTTCATTCTCTCTTCCATGTTCATTTGCGTGATCACCTCTCTTGTTCCTTTTTCATCTACTTGTGGGCCTTCAATATATTCTGTCTAATTGTTTCCCCTATATTTTCTCATACACGCCTTTCCTGTTTTTCTTATTTTTCATTGGTTAATTTTCCCATGTACTTCTGTACCACTTCTTATTTAAATGGCAGAATCATAGATAACTTTTAACATTCAAATGCGTTAAGTTCCATGTCTTACTGGAGTCATGTTGTGTTTTAATTTATCATAAAACACTTAGAAAAGGAATCTTTGTTTTTTATTGTGTTGCCCACTTGAGCCCTACTGCTGCCACATGTATTTTACTTCTTTACTCATCTGATTTCAACAGAATCATGATTCACCAAGTTTTCTTATTTAAAATATGGATTATTATTGTCTGTTGTTCTTGCATGATTTTGTAAATTACTGATCTGTGTATTCATTGTTATAGTATTAATTCTTGCAGCTCATGAAATGACTAGAGGAAAATTTCTGAATATCCTTGGTAAATCAAAGCAATAGATGGACAAAAGTTCAAGGAGTTTGGAATCATGTAAGTAATGTTATTTGCTGATGCTGGACCTCAAGTTGAAAGCAGCAAATTGTGTCATCATGAAGCTTATTCCATCTCATCTAGCTATGTAAATAGGAGAGTATTGTGTCATTTGATGTTATGCAAATCCTGATTTATTCTATGGAATTAAAAGATTTCTAAGAGAAAGGTTGTATCAACAACATGTTTACTGATGCCAAATGTGGACATACAAAATCAAGTGTACAAGAACAGGAGATGTGTGACTAATAAGAAAGGACAGAAATTAAAATTCATGATGCAAGGGAAAATGTTTAGACTTTGAAGGTTTTGAAGAACATAGCTGAGGAATATAATGTATAATCCCATATTAAATAATTATGGTGTCTCTCAAAGATAGAAATTTGAATAGCATTTTAGCATGTGACTTGTGAGCAAGCAATATTCTTGCATACCCAGCAGAGGAGTCAAATCTTGATTGGCTAATAAAGGAATCAACAACAAAGGATCCCTGCCAATAATGTTGCAAGAACTTGTTCTGAAAGCATCGAGAAGTGTGTTTTAGTGGTAAAAACTGTGTTTTGGTGTGTTTTTTCTTTGCAAAAAAACTGATATCACATAGTTTTGAACAATTGAAAAATATTTTGCAACCATCTTCAAAAGCTCAATTCACATTTCCAGAAGGAGCAGTTTTTATACCTTGCATAAATCAAAAGTTATCAACATTAAATGAGAATATGGATGGCTTGTAATGTTGATATTATTGACAGGAATCCTTTGATGGTGATTCCTTTGTTAGCCAATCAAGATTTGATGCCTATGTTTGCATACACACCCTACTGATGCACAAACTGAGGCAGTATATACTTGGAATGTATATAAATTTAGAAGTTTCTCAGGTACAATTCTCCATATACATCTGAATCAACTACAGCAGGTACATCTTTTCAATGACTATTTCGTGTTTAAAGCATTATGTTATAATTTTTACTGACAAAGCTTTAGATCTTAGAAGGTTGTGAAAATTGAAGTATTATTATCACTCTATCAAAACATAAAAAGCTGTACACAAATGTATTCACTCTTAAATATTGTGTTAAGCTACTAAAGTGTAACTAATTAAAACTTAGAAACAAAATACAGTTGCTGGAGTTTAAAGCCAGGAATATATGAACTTTCTGATTTTACATTCTGAAATTACTTTTTCTTTTCACTGCATAATATAAAACTTCAGCAATCTTGTGGGTTGGGGTATCAAATCCTTGTCAGGAGCTTGTAGCTCTTTGAAATTTAACAGCACTAAGACAGGTGTGAATGCAGATCCACAAAAGTGCTAAACATCTTAGCTTGAATAGAGAGAGACAAAGAAGAAAATTTAGGGAAGGATTTGTGACACAGATTGCTAGTAGAGGATATCAAAGGTTGTATCCTAACTATTCTAGGTTGCCTCTAGAAGTATTGTATGAAAAACAACCTTGATGCTTCCTAGTACAAATAGTGTGCATATGGAAATACGTACACCTGTAAATGCATAAATTGCCTTTAGCTACGTTAGTGGCAGAGCGTACAAGTTGTATTCAGTCGGAGCTAGGAAATATAATCGAGATACTTGAAGATTCTTCCAAATGAATGGGTATATCCCTAGCATCTTTCTATACTTTGACGTTGATATGTTGAAAAGGGCTAGTGTCAGAGCTCCAGCTAATAAGGATGGACTCCTAAATTGGTTGAAATATATTGTTCTCCGTGACTTCTATTGAATAACTATTATATGATGAAGCATTGGAGAATTTCACTTTGTTTATACTAAATCATTGCCTTTACAGAGAGCAATGTATATTTATTTTAATACCATACTCTAAATAATTCTAAAGAGGGGTTCTGAATGTTTTTACGGCGGCAACCAATTCTAATACCAGATGCACCAATGAGAAATAGAACTCCATTGTCCTCAATTAGTGAGCATTCATCTTTCAGTGAACACAGTGCCTTTGGTGGAACTCTCGCAAAGGGTCTAGTACAGTCGTTGAGATTGCAATGTTTAATCCTTGCCAGTTGGTACACCAGTTCAGGTTCGTTAGAAGTCATTATTGTAAAGGTCTGCACGACTTCGTAGTCCGGCATTTGCACGCGAGGATGACTCGTATTTTCTTCTTTATTACGCCACTTTCCTCTTTCGGGCACTTCAGAATGACATCTTCCTCTCTTACACTAGTGGGAATGCAACTTGCACACGACTGA
Organism: Cassiopea andromeda; assembly: GCA_018155075.1. Taxonomy (NCBI): domain Eukaryota; kingdom Metazoa; phylum Cnidaria; class Scyphozoa; order Rhizostomeae; family Cassiopeidae; genus Cassiopea; species Cassiopea andromeda. Next base: position 79,694 of record WIPJ01001161.1, on the reverse strand, counting down.
AAATCAGAATCAGACCCAGGAACAAAGAACGAGTTACAACGGCCAGTGCATATACGGTTTAGCCTTGTGGTTGGTTTGCAGCCTTTACTTGTTACTGTTTCATTATACGGGATCGTAAAGCATGTTTCTTTTTGCAACTCTTTAGCATTCATCAAACTGTGTGATTGGGACTTTTTATGGACCAGAGGGAAATACCCCCCAATTTTCCTCATCTTGCTATGTGATCCAGCGCCGTATTTCCTGCTTGGTTTGGGCACACTTGCAATTAATTTTGGCAATGCCAAAGCGTCAATTTTCTTGTCGGCTGTAATCTCCTGTTCTTTCTTGATAATATTTTGTTTCACATCATTCTTCGGCGATTTACTGCTTGCTCCAAACGCTAGATCCAGGATGCTCAGTTTTGGAAAGAGCGATTGTTTGAATACTGCCTTTGACAAAAGCTTCTTCACACTTTTGCGTGAAAGCAGACTTATATCTGACTGGTCAAAAGGTACCTTACCGATCAGTTTTCCATTAGATAGTGGCAGTCTACGACCAAGTCTGGGTGGTGGAATATCTTCCAGGAAGCTTCTTCCGAATCCCGATATGACAAGCATATTGATGATAAGCGCTACTGCCTTCATGATCCCGTTGGTGAATAGTTTTTTCTGCAAATGAGGAAGGAAAAATTTTTATGGTTAAGCCTGGATGTATTATCGAACTTTTAAGTAGGATGTTAGGAAACCGTTAAGAAAGGACTAATTCAAATAATTTGGTTTCAAATGATGCATTGATGGGGGCTATCTTGAATGGCCTATGCTTCATCTGTTTTTGACGTACTAGGTTATAATGCTATAATTTTTTAAGTTTTTATTTATTCATCAATTCAAAGTCTCTATGTATAGATAATACTTTAATACTATGAAGCAATCGGACGCAAAGAAAAAGACAGATTTCTGGCACACAAAGGCATTTCGAACTTACGTTCTCATTCAGATATACATGCAGCTATCAGGTTGTTCACAATGGGTCCACAATGGATCCACAATGGGGCCACAACGGGTCCACGGTGCACAAGGGGCTTGTTGCAATACTTAAGCCTAGCGCACACAGCACGATTTTCGTTGCTGAGGACGAAGATTTTTGTCGCTGGCGACGAAAACGTGCCGTGTGCGGGAAACACATATAAAAGATTTTTGTCGCTGACGACGAGCTTCAATATCAAATATGCTAGAAATTCTTTTTCGTTGCTGACGACAGAAGACACGATCTCTGTTGCCAGCGACAAAAATCGTGCTGTGTGCGCTAGGCTTTAGTCTAAATAGAGATTCGGAGAAACCCCTCATTTAGCAGTTCCTGACACTGATAGAGAGAACATGATTTACCTTATTCAATAGAGAACGGTGAATATCTTTCCTCTCAATCAGTTGGTTTTCTCATTGTTTCTCATGCAAATATTTTCATACCACGCCCCTGATTACTATCAGCAATTACACTCTTTTATCATAATAAAGCACGACTCCTTGATCTCTGGCTAAATTATGGAATTAGCACGCACACGCCTTTTTCGCTTTGCATGACCCTCATTTAGGAGGGTAACATTTAATGGCAAGCCTCTTGACGAGATTAGGGTCTGTTCATTGTTTACAAAGGAGTTGGTACTGAAGAGAAATTGGTTGGGTGGAAGAAATTTTCTGATTGAATATGGCTGTGCGAATTTATTGCAGTACAATCTCAAGGTTGTATAAGAAGGTTATTTTGATTAAGAAATCAATTTGCTTCGGTACCAAACCCTCGAGCGAGGTAGCATAGTGGCTAGAGCGCATGCCTCCCATGCGGAAGGTCTACGGTTCGAGCCCGACTCGATGCCCTGACTGAATGCTCGCTCACTGTTCACCCAGCAGCAAATGTGTACCCAGTGGGAACACTGGGGAGATAAAGACGGCGAGGAAAGGAACTGGCCACCCTACCTCACATGCCGATGGCTCAAGATAAGTGTCCTCTCTAACAGGCACTCCCCTACGTACGAAAGTATAAGGGACTACCTTTACTTTAGCCAACCCTTCTGTAGATACTGAGCAGTCCCTTATTGCCATACATATGGATTTTTACATAGATGGTAGATGCGTATGGGGATCATTAACCCATTAAGCAGGGGGTAGAGGCACTTTGATTTTTGTTACGCTATTTTTGATCTATATAGAGAGTTATAGCACGGAGCGTTACGACGGGGGGAGGGCCGTCGCAAGAACGGCGAGTGTGGCGTTAAGTAACGGGTGAATAATTCCATAGTGTTTATGCTGCTACATGACCGTAAGGAGAGCGAGCACATGCCTGACCAAGATTGTCTATGTAGACAGGGGTGTCAAACTCAAATTCATAATGGGTCAAAATTAATCAGTGAAGTAATCACGGGCCAGACTCAATGTGTACTGAAAAAGTAACTGCAGCTGATGTGTAATGTTTATCCTTTTTATATGGAAAGACTTTAATTTTGCTTGAACACAGAATCTGGAACAACAAATTCTTGTTATTCCAAACACATGAGAAATTAAATTTAAAATAAAAGATATAGCATAACCCACGGGCAGCTCTGATGACCATTTGATGTGATCTCGCGGGCCACTTATTATTACATTGCAAGCCAAAGTTGGCCCGCTGTCCTGCGTTTTACATATGTGATATAGGACATATGACCTCATATGTCAAGTTACCATGTGTGTATGCACAAATCATAGCAAACACAAAACGCATATCACACTCTCGCATATCCCAACACCCTTCTTAATTTTATCTTAAACAGATGCATTCTTTTTTCACAAAAATATCAAATTTTTTGCTGAGCTATGTATTGATTTGGAGTTTTAATTTACTCTTAAAGTCTTGAGCCACAAAAGGTGCTACCTCGCCTCAGAATCAAGCAATCCTATTTAAGTCTTTGTTAATGCGTTAATTCATCATAGAAACAAAACAGGAAGAGAGAAGAGCAGAGCAGAACATTAGATTTGGTATATTTAGTGCTAGAGGCGGACTGGCTAAATGTTTCAGCCCGGGCACAGTTTGCCTAAATCGGCCCATTAATTCTAGAAAAGGTAGATTGGTAGGCGGAGATAATGAAAAACGTTGCAATTTTCTGATAAATCCACAGCTTTAACATCAGTTTTTGCATATATGAATTGTAAAGTTCTCCGTACTCAGAATTTAGAATTTTCTCTACTTCATGCAGCTTGGCATTCGCCCGAATAACCATTTTACACGTTTGCGTATGTTCTTTTAAATATACTAAATGTTTGCGTGTAAGTGCTTCTCTTCTAGTTCAAAAACAGCGGTTCACATCGCTTAGTCCGCCCCTGTAAGTGCACAGCCAAATCTAGAAAAGCGTGAATACACAAAACCCTAAGCATAAGCTTCGTTTCAGCGAATTTGAATCTCAATATTCTCATATGCTACATTTTTAGTTATCGTGGCTCTTATTTCAAAATTACAGACTCTACTCTTTGAAGAAATATTCATCTTTATCTACATTTTGCACGTTTACATATATTCTTTTAAACATACTAAATGTTTACGTGCAAGTGCTTCTCGTCTAATTCAAAGCAGCGGTTTACATCGGTATTAGACTGATTTTTGAGCATGATAAGAGGACCACCTACACCGAGCTACCGTTCTGTAGCAAGGTATTCCGTTATTTCAAAATTGATAAGTAGAAATCACCATAAAAGACTTGTCATGGATCCTTGATTTGAGTACAAAATTGTTAATGAATACGAGGAATTGCTATTTAGGCTCTGCTCATATATCTTGCTATTGAATTTGATTTTAGTGTGATAAATCTCGCTTTTTTTCGATAGTTCTTTGCTTATGACAATAATAGACCTCGTCGTTAGTTATAAAGCTTCAAAATCTTTTGCATTTTCATTCCATGTTTTTATCCCTGGTTGTAGCTCTTAATGCAAAGAAATATATGAATAAGACGGATTTTAGGATTTTAATATTGGTTCTTTGTTGGATTCTCCTTCCAAAGGGGCAGTTACAACTCAAACTTTTTCAAACTTTTAATTGTAATAAAATAGAGATTCGATGGACGAGGGTGAAAAGGCAGACGATGTTTCAGAGCTCAACAGTGAAAATAGCATCATGCCCCATATTCTTAGACATTAAAGTATTTAATAATCCGTTCTATGAATGTATGGAGTTTGTTTGTCTTTTCTTCTTGATTTGAGCTTTCTTTCTCTTTCCTAAGCGAGTTTGTCTCTGATCTCACTCAATATTAATCAAAGTTAAGTTGACGAACAAGCTTGAACCTTTTTAGAATATTGAGGCTCTACGACTTTGAAGTATTACCTTACATATGAAGTATTATTCCAAGCAAAGCGAGTTCTTACTTTTTCATTGAGGTCATTTTCATTTCAAAGTATCGACTTACCAAGTAGATTGCTTGTGGTCCTTTCTGTAAGGTAAATTGCAATTTATTCTTCAACTGAGAAACCAAAGCTTTCCACGATAAAACTGAAGCTTTAGATTAGCACAGCCCTTGATGGCTAATGTATAGGCCAACTTCTTCACTTCTCTTTAGTTCTTTTCACTTCTCTTCCGTTCTTTTCACTTCTCTTCCTTTCTTTTTCACTTCTCTTCGGTTCTTTTCACTTCTCTTCCTTTCTTTTCACTTCTCTTCAGTTCTTTTCACTTCTCTTCACCTCTCTTCGAGTGTATTCTCTTTAGTTCTCTTCACTTCTCTTCAGTCCTCTGCACTTCTCTGCAATCGATAGAATGGCTCAATACCCTGGATTTCAATGCATGTATTTTGTGAACAGCTGTGTTGCCTTTGAAATTATGGCTCCCACCGTACAAGTCCAATAATGACTTTTAACGTCCAGGAAATCGTAATGGTCATAAGAAATAAAATAGATTGGTTGTGAGTATTGTTATGATATTGTTTGTCTGTCTGCCTTGGAGTTCAGAAATGACTGTTTAGTAATTTGCTCTGATGCAGATGATTTGTTCTGGGGTGCAAAAATATGCAGGGGGTCAATTAAACGATTGGATCATTAAATGAGGGCGTGGCCAGAACAGATGGGGGTAGGGATGTCGACAGCTCTCTCATTTCTTTACAGTTTCCAGTATGGGGCGTTGCTATTAGGGTAGCAGGTAGTCAAAACTTACTGCGAGTGTATACATGTATACACACGTTTATAAGAAGACCTACTTTTTCACTGAGCCTCAGTATTCTTCATTTTTTTCGTTTTTGAGCCTTAGATCATGTTCATATATCGAAGGTGTAACTGCGTCTAAAAATCAAAGGATTATTTTCAAGTCTTTTTTGATGTCTTACTTTGTCATAAAGCAAAATGAAAGTGGGACAGAATAACAAATATTTTGTCGATTGTGAAAAAGTTAATCTACAACTGTGCTAAAGCTCAAATGCCAAGTCTTAATGAAAGTTGAACTTTGCATTAATCGTAAATTATTCTTAAATGTCAGCTACTCTGAGCCTGAATATTCTTATAAACTTTATTTTTATGAAAAGAAAAAAGCGTGTATGCTTTCTTGCTTGCTTTCTCTTATTACCATGGACACCCTATAAGTGTGGCAAACAGACTTTTTCAAGTCTCATCTACAGAAGGGCAGACTTTCCAGAGTTTTCAATCGTCACATCGGCATTATTGCGAAAAATTAGGGACACTAATAGCCAGATGGGGCTTGTCATTGTTCTGAAATTGGCGCCAGTCCTATGAATTGTACTTACACTCTCATTAGGTGCCCCGCCCCCTTTGTTTTCAGAATAATAACTGCTGTCTATTAGTTTCGAATACGAAATTACACTTGTGAGCTCATATAAGCTCAGTCCTGTGTCTGCTTGATATTGCACACAACGCACACTAAATTAGCCATTTAGAGTTAAATATTCCTGTGATGATGAATTTTATTCGGTTTTTCGCATGATTATCTCTCAACTCTAATGTGGGAAAACCATCCAAGTATGTGGAATTTGTTAGTAAGATTCCAATGAAATATCTCTATTTGTAAGACTGAGAAATGCAGTTAACCCCAACCCTAACTGGACAGCCCCGCACAATTTTTTTCGCCCTACTTTTCAGAGTCAAGATAACGTCATGGCAAGTTTAGGAATGAAACCGAGCGTGTATAGAGAGCCGCCGAGAGGACGATAGGGGCCACGTTGCCCCCACATCAAGACTCTTTGGCCTTCTAAGCTTCAGGGCTTCAAGGTTTATGGGGCCTCATAAGATTTCGCCAACAGTAATTTTCCAGGGATGATATCCAGACCCTGTTGATGGCTTCGCTCACAGGGTCAATAATTACAACCCCATTTCCACCTTTAATGCAGGATCGATGCCAGCCATTACAGACTGGGAGAGGGAGACTATGGGGACCACGCCCTAAAATGGCAGCTTGACTTGGCTGCCTCACCTATTTCAACATCTTGCTAGTGGCCCCTCACCCTAACCTTAACATTTTCTCACCGAATTGGAAAGAATCAGGAAATTGATCTTGGTGAGAAGAGGGAGGATGTCTCCCTCCAGGCCCCCCTGTGGCGCCGCCACTGCTTTTATGCACGCGTGTACTTGATAATGAATGCCATTGTACTCAAAAATGCCCTTTTTTATCAACCTCTCTCCCTCTTTGTGCGCAAGTACTTTGCGTGCCCCCTTCGCTTTGGAGGGTGTGACGACTAGGCTTTGTATTATTGGGAGACCCTTTCCGACAACGAGGTGCGTTTTTGTCACCTCAGTCAACAGGATATGCTCACCAACTCAGTTTTCAATTTGTTCTTAAAACTAAATCAATTGGTTGCAGTTTTTTCATCTTTTCAGTCACTTTGCCTGCCTGAATGTGTGAGTTGAATAGAATTGCAGATATAACCAGATTGGAGAACAAACAGAATGTTTGTTGGAACTTGGAACCCAGTGACAGAACTTTCGTTTGTACCCAAATAAACTTTCGATTTGTTTCTTTGAGTGTCTTTGCATCGCAAATGTATTTTGCTGGAATCTGAACAAGCAATTGCAAGCATGTACGCTTTTTATGAGAAAGTTATTCTTCACCTGATATTGAGGTTCTCATAGCTTTTTCATGATTTTCTAAAAAGTGCAAAAGCTGCATTTATTGTACTCTTGTGTCCTTAATTGTAGGGGGGTGGAATTAGCAGGGGGTGAATATTTTTCTAGATTTTCATAAAGTGGAGGGGTGGTAATAAAATGACCTACCGGGAAAATCGCAACAAACCTGAAGGAAATAGATGGGTTAATGATCCCACCAGATGGTGTTAAATGAAAATTAGATGGAGTGATAGACAGTGTTCCACCTGGCAAAGGTTGTGAAATGCTTGATGGATAGTTGACTAGTTGAATAATGGGATGAAAATGACTGTGAAAATTTTGCTGATAGTGATAATTCACTTATTTTGCTAAAATGGGGGGTCATTATAAAATGCTGAGGGGTGAGAAATTTCAAAAAGTGCAATATGACCTCCCCCCAACCATTAAGCCTAATAGAGTAGAAGAAACGTGTATAACTTTCCATACCTCCCTTGACGAATCTTGGATTTATGCCTCTGTGTGACGTGACGGAGAAGAAGTTGGTTATCCAAGAATACTTAGACGTTTTTGGTATGTTATATTGCGCCTCCAGCTGAAACTGTTGCCTCTTTATGAATTACCTTTCGAAAAGCTTGTGCGAAATTCCATGTTTGCTCAATACAACATTTGGTTGAAAGATAGATATCGTTGTTTGGAGTTGCTGCTTTCAGTCAGTTCTTGAACGGTCACGTATTTTAATGCGTGTATGCTGCATGGAGTGTGAAAGGTTCTCCAATAAGATTTTGTACCAGCAGTCGAAAATGCAATCGTTTGCTCTCAGAAGAGCTGCAAAGAAGAACTTGGATTAACAGGCAAAAAAAGCAATCAGGAAATTGAGAAATTTTTATTACGCTTTAATAAAGTCTCGAATATTTTTCACTTTTCCAACCGGATTTACATTAATATTGGCATGATAATTCATAA
>WIPJ01001161.1:6785-54700 GCA_018155075.1 Cassiopea andromeda | reverse complement strand
TATATATATATGTGTGTGTTAGTGTGTATGTAGGATTTCTATCTAAAAATATGTCCACGTAGAGATTGGACAATATCAAAGTTTCCTAAATAGCCAAACTGATTTTATGTATGAATTTCTTCGTTTCTTTTTGAGAGAGTTCGTATATTTTTGTCCACAAAAATTGGGTCCTTTACAAGACATTAGCTCGTTTGAACACTAAACATTTTCCGGTCATATGGAATTGATGAACTTGAATTATTGACACTAAATTCATCAGCTAGATACCTTGTTCTAATTTTATGATTAAGATTTGGATCAAGTGAAAATGAGAATGATTCATTTTTGTCCTCTGGGAATGGCATCCAACCATTAAAGCCAATGACTGCATTCTGATCAACTGTTATCAATGGATCCGGCATCCCATGATGCAATAGTGATCTGTGACGAGTCTTCCGAGCTCCAATAAAAATTAGGGGCGGACCATTTGTATTGGCCTAAAAGAAACAAATTTTAACTCACGTCTTTCTTGCATTAATGCCAGTTGAGGTAAAAGCACAAAATTGCAATATCTACTCTGGTCCAAGAATCTGTTTTGAAATACAGATATCTTTCGTGTGTACCAGGCTCACGCTATCTAGCTACATATGAAAACAATGCAGTCAAGGGAGTTTCAGTCTCTAATCAATATTTTTATTGCGACATTGACGCGAGATAAATACATAAATCATTTTTAAGTTTCTAAACTTTAGGCCACAACCGCAGTACAGCAAACGTGAAAATCTCCTCAAGGGAACCCATTCATTGTCAACAGCGCTTTTTCATATTTAATTTACTAGTGTAGCTTGTTTTACTCACGCACAAAACACGAGTTTTACCTTAACAAGAGAGAAGTTTGCTTTCTGCAGATGGTCAAGAACCCTTGGCTGCTGATTTGTTTTCTGCATTACTTCATCAATAGATTTGCGCATTGGATGAGGCTTGCTTAGCAATTGGCACGGCGTTTGTCCAAAGTTATTTATCATCCCCTCAATGGCTTCTCGGTCCGTCGGATCTTCTATCGCATCAAGATCAGTGGCTCCTACAACAAAGTCAATATTACCATTTCCACTAGCAAAAACATCCTACTTAACACACGAGCTCTTCAATAGTGTGGTGCTTTTTTAACAGCTCAATCTCTACAGCATAACCGCCAGACGGTAACCAGTTGCCCTTCAAACTATTGTATAGTAAGACATCTCTGTGCATTTTCTGAGCATACTTCAAGGTTTCAAGCTTAACAGTAACTAAAGTTTTTACCAGTCTATTAGCTGACAGCTTTATAGTTCACACATAGAATTCAACGAAATGGATTCTTGTTCTTGTCAGAACTTTCACTGCTCTCGAATCAAAGCGGTATCATATCAATAACCGGTGGACCACGCCCATAAAATGCCATGTCGTATGTAAAATAGATTACGATATGCAATAAATTGTAACCAACCTTCGTATGAATAATGTTGAAAGACATTATATCCCTTTATGGCCTCTTCGCCCTTTTGTTTATATCCGAATATCAAATCGATCCAGTGATGTAGATTCATCGACACGTACTCAGATTCCAGAGCCAGTCTGTTTTTATGAACAAAATCATCTGGTGATGATGCCCATGGTGGAAGTATGACGTCACAAATAGGTTGTCCATTCTAAAGGAAAACACAATTTATAACAAATCATGTTATCATTACCAACGTTCATATACTGACATCGCAAATCAACATTTTGGGCATTGCAGGATCAGTTTTGTGAGCTCTGTAGCGGGTGCATGGAAAGAGGTAACCAAGGAATGCCCTGAAGCAAAATATAAACGTCGAAAAAGAAATGCTAAATTTCATCATTTTGAAGAAAGAAATGCTAAATTTCATCATTTTTTTACCACCTGCCAAAGTAATGAACAAAGATGATTCACCTGTTGCTCAAAACACCTCAAAGTTTCTGTAACCATATGAAATCTCCTTCGTGCAGCAAAGTTTGAGTCAGGACGATCAGGGTCAAAAGAAACGATACAAAACGCAACAGTTTGCACTAGAACCAATTTCCCGATAAACACTTGCGCTTTTACCGTAAGTTACATGGTAACATTTGCATATGGAACAAACCTGTAAATTGCCAAGATCCAGTTGATTGATATTTGACAAGAAATCGGGAAAGCAGAAAAATTCAGGAATGAGCTCGCGGACATCACCTGTAGAATGGATCAGACCATTCCACGATTTTGCTATTGAGTAGAACTGCCTATCTGAACAGTCGAATCTGCCTCCTTGCAGCATGATGTGCAAGCTTGTGAAGGGCTCGACTCGTATTAAATAATGCAAAACAATGGCTGGATTTGAGTAGTGGGTAAGGTAATGACAAGGCTGTTGTAGGCCACTTGGGTCAATCAAGTCTTTGTATCTATAAATGTATAAGACCATTAAATTCATATATGGTAGAAAAGGTGATATTTCTTTGTGAATTAGCGTTTTGCATTGAGCGTTAATTATGAATAAGGATATAGTAATCGTAGTAATTCTACCCTGCAATTAATCGATGAGAATATTCGTGTTTTTGATAAGAAAATGGTTTATAGGAAGGCAGTGGTCCAATGATCATAAAGGATCATTCACCCGTCACATAACGCCTCTAGGGAGGAGGGAGGGTATCTTGATTTGTTACGCTATTTTTTGGTTTATATGGAGAGCTATAGTACGTAGTATTACGACAGGGGGAGGGGGTCTCAAAAACGGTAAATTTAGCGTTGCATAACGGGTGAATGACCCCTAAAGCTACGAAAGTTCAATACTGGATGCTTGAGATATTATAAAATTTATTGCTTCAAGCCTATATTCATCTTGAACTCCAATTATCTCTGCATAGATGTTATATATGTTACGTTGGCTCAACCTCAACACTCTATCTTTTGTTACTGACTAAGATTTATCGTATTCCAGGCTTAGATGCAGCTTTTTACGCTTTCCTTACTTGGGATGTGCAAAATGTAGGCACTTTACATGCTTTCGCTAAGAAAGTCCAAAGAAAGTTTTAGTACTGAAATCTTTAAAAGCCATGAAAGCTTCAACACAGAGCAAGCAATATGATGACAAGTATCGAATATAGAGTTCTCATTTAGTAGCATTCGTTAAAAATCATCTGTTTGACTGTATGTTACTCCCAGCAATACTCTCTTCAGCATATTTACAAGCTATCTCAAGAAGCAATGACATGATTTCCCTTCCCATAATTTGAACAAGTTAGATCAAAACAAATTTTCATTGCATTCTTCCTTCTCAACAACCAGGCTTTGAATGTGACTTTATATATTAAAGTGAATTTCTCAGACTAAAAGTTTATATGTTTCTAGAGTCCTGTAGGCCGTGAAATGAAACCGTTTTTATTGCATACGCGTTGATTACCTTTTTGCAAGATCTTCAAGGCGGCTTTCCAAAAGTGCACCAATCGGCTTTGATAAATCTCTAAACACAGCTGGGTCTTCTAGGTCGAGTTCTTTCGATTCGTAATCTGCTATCACCCAAGGGAACACTGGATACTGTGCTAAATCATTGTAAGTTCGTCCTGCAATCGTATTGAGTTGCATAAGATAGTCAAAGTTCGTAATCTCTCTTCTAACCCATCTTTCTGTCAATTTTGAAACGCGTAGAAGCCTCTGGGGTGATTTGATTCCATTATAATATAAATTCGGTGGCTTGCGACTGGTGATTTTCTTGAAAAAGTTATTTCGATCCTGTTTGGGACATACAAGGGAATAACGATTCAGTAGTTGAGAAAAGTGCAAAATTCAGAACATGAATTCTACTCTATAAGCAATGGACAGTGATGCACATACACATGCTCAGGCACAAACACAAACTCTGGCAGCACGATACACGTATGTACACATGCGACATTCCAAGTCACATCTTTGCATATAAGTAAATATCATTGAACAGCATTAAGTTGGGATCACACTATAGACATGTCAATAGATCTAACAAGTCATCGACGTAAAGGAAAAGTCGGATAGACATTTGGTTACGGCAGGGATCACCAACCTTTTCAAACCTACCTTTACTGTCATCTAGTAGTACGTGGACCACCAGCTCAATTTACTTAATTGAAATTTCTAATTGGTACACTCTATTTAAGTGCAGGGGAGACCTATCATCTTTTTGAAGCATGTCATGCGGGTGATTAAAATGAAGCTCGCGGGCGACCGAGTGCTAGCTGGCACATGGTTGGTGACCCCTGGCCTACAAAAACTAGGTTGGGAAAAGTGTATCTGTTTTTACTGGGTGGTGAAACATGGAAAAAGACGTGCTTGAAAACATTAGCTGTGTTTGGATACTGAAAAAAGGGAACAGACCAACGAAAAACAAGATTCCATTGATTTATCGTCAGAAATATACCAAAAGTAGAACATGTTCTAATTCGTCGACATGCGAGTCACTTGACGACATTCTTCGTTTTACCGATGACTTTCCGAATTTATAGACCAAAATCAACAGTGTGAACCCAGCATTAGGTACCTTAAAATCTCTGAAGTTAATGAAATAGCTAGATCTATCCACCAAGAAGAACTCTAGTCCAGTCTTTCGTAAAGTATATCGTCTCATGTGTATTTCTTGCAGCTTTTCCAAGGGAAATTGAAAATCACAGCCTGATCCAGCAAGTGATTCGTTTGAGTCATCATAAAAACAAATATGTGTTGATGTCAGTTCAATTTTTCCAGGAATGACATCCATGAGTGTAATGAGGTGGCAGTTCAGTGATATAACTGCCTTACCAACTGATTCATCGAGCGGATTCAAATCATACATGTGCCTGTTTGATGATGAAAAATATATTAATTATATAGTAACTAGTGCAATATTACACCAGGGGTGTAGCTAGTTGGGGGGTGTGTGGGGGTGTCACAACCTCTAGCCTTCGGTGATCTCGGCAGTAAATTCAGAATGAATGACTTTCGTCGGTACATGATTGCATGTTTTGCCATGATGAGAGTGTTAAAAAACCCCTTTCTAGCATCATGCAACCCATATAAATAAGAATTCTTGCTAAGAAAACACTTTAGTTGGTAAATTCAAACTTCTGTCGGTAAATTCACAGTCTTACCAGTTTCTGTCGGTATACTATAGCTTCACGTACACTCCCCCCCCCCCACAAAAAGAGGTCATGCAACGCCACTATCTTACACTTAAGCATAACTAAGAATTTCATCATGTATTTGTTTACAATGAGGCTGCTACATAGGTAAAAGTAGCCCCGTATACTTTCGTACGTAGAGGAGTGCCTGTTAGAGAGGACACTTATCCTGAGTCATCAGCATATGAGGTAGGGTAGCCAGTTCCTTCCCTCACCGCCTTTATCTCCCCAGTGTTGCCACCAGGTACCTATTCGGTGCTGGGTGAACAGTGAACGAGCATTCAGTCAGGGCCTCGAGTAGGGCTCGAACCGTAGACCTTCCGCTCAGGAGTCCTGAGCTCTAACAGCTATGCCACCTCGCCCGTTCAGGCTGCTACATAAACTAGATAAACTTAAAATTATGTGATATAATGCATTAATTGAAACCATCAGATGTAAAATACTACTAAACAAACAACATGGAGAATATTCTTCCATCAGAAAACAACTACCTGCTATGCCATTGACAAAATTGCAAACATAGACGTATATGGAAAATGCTTACTCTGTTGGCTCTTTCTGCACAGCTTCGGCGTCAACTTCATCAACCTCTTCCTCGCCACTCAAAACAAGGTCCTGAACAGACTCATCTTCTTCTTTAATGGTTGGGACTTTAATGTTCATTATCTCATTAGGGTTGACAAAATCAACAAAATCCTGGTCTCGCGCTCGACTTGCATCTTGGTGGTCTGTACCTGTCAGGTACCTCACCAATTTTAGTCGCATGCGTGAAGAGTTTTCTGTTGATGATAACTTCCACAGTTGCTTTTCATCTTTCCTGTGAAAAGTTTTTTGAATTTTACATTTTACTTTCACGATTCTATTCCCTTATTAACCATTTAGAATTAATTAGAATTCTTTTCACCCATGCATTCAACTGTGAAAGCAGAATATACATCCACAAGCTTCACATGCATTATTATATTTAAGAGTTCGTAGAAACCAATTTTATGAAATCAGATAAAGGTTAAATTTAAAGTGAAGTACATATTGCCACTCCTTAAGCTTGCTCTAGGCCTAAAGTGTTTTGGCATTAGATAAACTTCTTTATGTAAATAGTCTGTTGGTACTACAGAACTTTACCACAGCACGAAAAAGCGGCAGCATTCTTTCCACATACTTAAAAGCTTTTTTCGTCCGACACTCATCAGAGTATGGAAACGTCGATTGGGCAAGCAAGATTGTTTTTTCATTAAAGTGTTTTGGAATCTGTTTACATCAAGACTCAAAAATCAGTCTAGTGTAGACAAAAAGAGTTCGTTTTCTCATTAGGACTCTTCAAGTATACAATGGTTAATAGGTCCTAATTGGTCACACTTGGGGCCACATAGACGAATCCTATCACATTAACCGCATCTGGATATATATTTTGGTTAACCTTTAGGCCACTATCCGACGTTTTCATACTCTGAGGAGTGTCGGAAGAAAAAAGCTTTTAAGTATATGAAAAGAATGTTGCCGCTTTTTCGTGACGTGATAAACTTCTTTCAATAAGTAACAGAGGTTACCTCCCAACCCATGCACCACGTTCGCTTCTAAGAAACCTCTTCCTGTCCTCCCACAAACGGTTTGTCATCGATATGTTGTGCTTTAAGAAATTTTCAATTTCATTTTGAACCGTGCGGGCGTTGATACGTGTCTCTTCAAATGAGGAATAAATCGATCGGGAGAAATTTTGTAGAGATTCTTCCATACTATGGCTTCGAAGTTTACTAGCTGCGTCCATACTGCTTAGACAGTCCATCCATAGTCGTCCGATGTCAATCGAGTTTGATGCGCTATGGAGGAGGAAGGAACGACGTTATATTCTTCGAAATTGGAGATATTATAACCCTAGTACGTAGATACTCTTGCATGTCTTGATTTTGATCAGAGGTAGTTACAATTATGATAGTTAAGTAAGCCGTAGATGCCTATAAAATGTATGGTATGGTCAGGGATGTAATTATAGGGCGATTCCACATCTAAGAAAACCAAATGCACGTCCATTTCCAGCCTTCGCACAGCCTTTCCTAGGCACCTAGAAGCCATTTAACAAAATTTTCTCGCTTTGCGCACTGCCTTATCCATTAAATATCGATAGAGCACGGCAACCACAACTGGCCTTATGTGGGCTTTCCAGCAACTTTTCCACAATGTTCTTCCGTTACTGAAGAATTATTCAGTGGGAGGCGTAGGAGCGTGACACCCACTCAATGTGTAAGAAATTGCAAGAGAGCTAGTCATGATGCAGGAGAGGTGGCATATTATTGCCCAAAGAGCTTCCTTGCTCTTATTTCTTTAATTATAGTTGGTCAAATTTTTGTAGCCCCCCCCCCAAAAAGGGCATCGTTTAGGCGCACCTCTGAGTATGAAAATTAAAGCAGAACTCAGAACTACATTTGATATTAGTCTGGATGGTTTGGTGTGTAACTGGGGGGAGAGGGGGGACTACTGACAGTACTGAGCTCAACAATCATGTAAGATACTCCTATAAACAAGCTATATACTCACAAGTGTGAATTTTTGAAGCGTTTTGTAATGCGATCAATTTGACTCGCAAATTTCTGATATTGATCACTGTAAAAGTAATCACCAAATTTTTCTTCGAACTCGTGCGTTGCTGGATTTAATGATGGCATGTCTTGTGGATAATGGTCTGTTTTCAGCATATCATGGAATCTCTCAAAACAAAGGCGAAAGACAGGAGAAAATATTGTATGACTGTTGTTGCCTGCAAATAGAAAAGATCCTTAGATAAGAACCTCAACATTTCATTTCGTTTCAAATATTTCAGGAGGGCGGCCCTTCAGCAGTGCTGGTTTTCAAGTGGCCCTCCATAACATACATCACAAAATAAACATACAATATCTAAAATCAAATAAAGTGAACCTACAACGGTCCTAAAAACATTAACTA
Source organism: Cassiopea andromeda (assembly GCA_018155075.1). Lineage (NCBI taxonomy): Eukaryota > Metazoa > Cnidaria > Scyphozoa > Rhizostomeae > Cassiopeidae > Cassiopea > Cassiopea andromeda. Next base: position 46,627 of record WIPJ01001161.1, on the reverse strand, counting down.
AAATGGATATTAACGATAAAAAAATACTGCATCAGAAAGGGAAGAATCAACGTTCAAAATGACTATATGCTATATATATTTTTTAAAAGTAATCAGGGATGACGCCAGCTTTCCCTTAACAGAGAGGCCATTCCAAGTCTGAAAAAGAGACATCTCAAACATAGCTGCAATGAATAAAAATCCCAGCATGGTTACTATGAACCTTAGAGAGAAAGCTCAAATTTTAATAACATTTTTCCTTTTTCTTTATCCCAAATTCCTCTTTGAATTATCGTCTTCTCCTTTAATATTCTAACATTACAACGATTCCTTTTCCTTGTAAGCATTTCTGGAACGAATACTATTGGGCCAACATGAAGACCACTTCATGACTTCAAAATAACATTTGTTTCTTAATATATCCATCATGCTCCTGTCATACTCTTACTCACTCGATACTTCTGCATACTGTAAATCTTCGAATTAGCCCCCCTGGGGGGCTTATTTATTTTTCGGGTTTTTGCATGGGGACTTTTTCGAGGGAGAGTTTAAAAAATGTTTTTGGTAGTTGGTCATATTTCAGTTGAAGTTTTTCTACTAGTAAACTATTTCATTTGAGCTACACATACAAGCATTAGGATGTTTTGCAAAGGACAGGCAACTTTTCGTTAATTAATGGTTGCTTTTTCTTTCCTAGTGCTATAAAGCGCTAGCAGACTCTCAAATAGGTATAGTCATATGCTTGGGTGGGGGGCTTATTTGAGGAGAGAGCTAATTTGAGGATTTACGACATCAGCCTTTCCTAACGAATTCTTTGCCACAGCAAGATGGCGATTACAATGATCATGCCCATCAGGATTTTTCTCAATTTTTGAATAGTAATCGATCCAATATTTATAAATGCTAATTTCCACTACAATGTATAGCAATGAAACATACAATTTTTGATAAGGAGCCTAGCTCAAGGGTTAGTGCTAGAAGTTCCTTATGTTTGGACCTCTTTTTATCAAATTCTAGTACTATAAGTTTCGTAATAGTTCCTTAATTTTCACTACACGCATAATCCCATAAAAGTGGTACAGACACAAGGAAACATCAACATTCTAAATTCTGGCTATAATTGCCTTTAAATTGCTTGTATCTGAATTGGTTAGAACTCAAGACTAAAATCACAAATAAGTTAGGAAAGCAGTGTTATTAACGTATTTATGTGAACTTTAACTGTACATGAATCGAACCTGCTTCCGAATTCGTGATTATTTGCAGTTATAAAACATTTTTCAAATTGAAAAGTTCCCTAGCTTTCTTCCTTTAGTAGTATAAGTTCCTTAAATATTTCGGCCATCTACATAAAGGCTCCTTATAAAGGTGTTCCATATATAAAAACGCGTGGAAGCACATTAAAGTGCCAAACTCGAAACCTTATATTGGTAAGAATCACTAGAAACAGCGATTACCTCTTTCCAGAAGGACATTATACACTGAATTAAGCTGGCCTATCTCATAGCAAGCTTCTTTCGCATTGGTAATTTTACGTCTCGAAAGCATTTGATGTAGTTTCTTAGCTGCATATGAAACAAAGGTTATGTCTTCAGCAATGGCACATTCATACAAAATCTTCTCAACTGTTTGCAGCACTTCAGTCCACTCTGATCCAGCCTCGGTGCTGTCTTCCCAGGCATTCATTGCGGTCAGCAAATCATGAAGGGAGTCCAGAATCTGTTTGGGAAAAAAGTGAACTAGTCAACAGATAATGCAGTGACCATGGTAGATGCCAAATATTCAAGCTCTATGTATCACTTTTCTCAACGTTCCACTACCTTACTGTATTTTGATGATGATAGTAATTGAAATTCACCCCCACTTGCTCTTCATGTCTAGGAGTAGTCTCCATATAGTCGTTCCGACCGTCTTCCCGAGAGATAGAAAACGCTTCTAACGCGGTAAGTACGATCATCTCAGTCATCTAAGCAGTAGTTTCACATAATCATCTTGATCGATAAAACTTCTAAAACAACCAGGAAGATTGGTACAATAATATTGAAATCAAGTCTCAGTTTAGGGTAGAGAGGCTTCCTAGAAAAATGATATCAAAACAAATTCCTTGAATATCTGCTGACAGCTTTTCCTGCACAAACATTCGTGATGCACAGTTTCCAAAACTGAATGCTTTTCCACAAAACTGCAAAATTATTACCCAGTAATCTATTCATTAATACCAAATTAAACAGAAATCTGTTTCGCACTTACGTCAAGGTTCCATTTCTTCGCCCAAACCTCTGCTGAAGTTTCACTGAACTCTAGAATTTCAAGTATAGCAAAATAATGGTAAACATGTTCTCACACTAAAAGCTTCACATGTTTTAAATAATTGTATCTCTGTTGCTGAAGGAGATACCGAGAACAGCAAATGAATCTTCTATGTATGTAATAATTTCTTTAAAGTGTCAGTCAAGATTTTTTCCTCTTGAAAACCTTACATAAGATAGTGCGCACAGTTCCCTTTAATTATAGATTCATATCCCACTTACAAATATGTACCATTCTGTCCTTGGTATAAGAGAGTTGGAAGTAAGAAGCATATTTCTGAATCAGCAATAACTTTCAAATTATGGAAATACAACAATGCCAGTATGAATTAGCAACGTTTGCAGTTACCTGTGCTTAATAGAAAATCTTCAACAAGCCTCACAACTTGAACCGCATTGAGAGTATCAACTGCCCATGGCTGCACGGATTCATTTAAGGCGGCTGAGCAAGCCTTAATACATTTTGTGAGCAACTTCCTCTCTATAACTAACACGGGCAAAATGAACTCACTTTTAGCGGCCATTTGATGCAAAGCCGCCAGTGGTTGTCCTCTTTTCTAGAAACAAGGCATAAAACTATTGAAAATTTGAGACCTGCACGCCAAACGCCAATCAGTATGAAGCCGCACGGTAAAACATATGACTTGCGGCTACTTTTATGCCTGGCAGCTGTCCGGCCATCATATTTCGAATAATAAGGCATAAACAGCTAGGTCTTTTTCATCAATTTCACATACTTAGTACCTACCCTCCACACACTTTGATCTGAACAAACACCTAGGTCTTATTCATCAATTTCACATACTTGGTACCTACCCTCCACACACTTTCATCCGAGCCATCGATCCCTTTCCACATGACAAGATGGATAACTTCCAACACAACCTCAGCCAGCTCCTCTTGCATCTGATCTGGTTTGAAAGCATCATCACCACCTGGCTGCAACATTATTAGCTGCAGGAATGGCTCATACCAAGCCGGAAGAACTACGCATTTTTTTGTACTTGATGGATGACACTTCATGGAGTTTCTGATCTACAATGGGGAAAAGAAATGGATATTGTCAATGTTATATTTTCTGACTTCATAACAATCTTGAGGTTATTAATCTTATTAAATGCAAAGGAGAAGCATTCACCTGCAGAAATATTACTGGTTATGGTAGCAATATTAATTAGCAAAAATATTCATTGGTAAAAATATTCATTGGCAGGAATATTAATTTGCAGAAATATTCATGAGCAGATTTATCCATCAGCAGAAATAATTATTACCAGACATGTTCATTGGAAAAAATATTCATTGGTGGGAATATTCATTTATAAAATGTTCAATGGCCAAAATATGGGCAGAGATGTTCAGCAATGATCCTCTATCAATCTGGATCAAGAACGATCGCTTCTAATTGCGCTTAATCATGATATATCAAGCTTAATCATATTTAATTGTAAAGTATCATTGCTCTCTGGAGATCAAGAATATAATTCCTGGTCCAGTGAGGCCTGTTCAATCAACCAGAAGCTCTACCCAATCTCACCCTTTCCAAGTTACGCTAACTAATCCACAAACTTTAGCTCACATATCATCCTTTGTTGCAAGAACTTCTCAACTACGGAACACATTGCCTTCCCCTGCTTTCCCCGAAACCTACAACTTATCATCCTTCAAACCTAACATCAACAAACATGATCTTTTCTCTCTATCCACTTAACCTTTCTCCCTTTTCTACGTTATTCTTTTGTCGGGGCATTGTTAAAGGCCCTAAGGCCTTTCCACGTCATTACATACTACAAAAAGAGCCATCATAGGTTGAGTTGAAGCAGTCATCATTTTATTATACCATGTGGTAATCATCCTATAATGATCAAATCGAATTGTCATAAATACTAACCATTATGTGAACTCATATTCTGGGTTTACCAGTCACTCACCTTCAAAGCAATTTCAAGTTTCATTGGAGATGACATCAGCTTGACAATGGAGAGAACAGCACTGACAATATCGAAGTGAACATATATATCCGTACCTTTGATAGTAGATTGTTCCGTAGATAATGCAAGCTTAAGAATCGCAATAATTATTTTACGAGAAACTGTTTGCTTTGATAGCAATATGCAGACCGAATCATATCCGACTGTCTTTAAGAGAATCTTAGATCTTGCTGCTGCAGATACTTTGTTGGATGATAGTAGCAATTGAAGGGTTTTTAGAATGTCAAGTCTTGTTTTCTCTGTGTTGTCGTGCACGAGCCATCTTATGTATACGTGCGGAAGATCAGATTCTGTAAATGATAAAAAGGATAGCCATGCGCTAATGGGTTAACATTAATCAAAAGCATGCATGTTCGGATATATACATATACATGTAGACTGACATACATACGCATATATGCATTCTATTAAAACTTCCAATAGCCACGTTGAATAGGCATTCAACTGCTTTATATAAATCCTTGGATAACTTTTTTCAAAGCCACTTCCTACTCGATCGTAGACCCTTTACAATTTTAAAATGAAAAAGATTTGTAGCTACGTCATACCAGCCAGCATCTGGAACAACTTCGCTTGGTTATCTCCAGGCATCTCAATCATATGCCTCACAATCTCAATAGTCTCAGCTAGAATTTCCAAATCTGTTATTGCAGATAAGTAGCAAATCAAGGCAGCAATATCACTTTCAGAGCAGCGTGATTTGAGGTAAAATGTAGCCATGCCTGGAAAAAAGATTAATCAGGTTGATGATACCATTTAAAAAGCGACATACAAGTGTGCAAGGAAGTTGAATCTGACTCCATTACCTCCAAGCAGGTCGCATAGTATTTTGGTGCCTAAAATCTAAGCCCCAAAAGTACTTAGCATCACGAGGACACAGATCCTCCTATTGCCTTCTCCTCAAGGTGTATATCAGCAATGTATTTCTCAATTATCTTGAGAATGATGACGTCGAAATTTTCGCACAGTTAATGACACTACCATTTAATACTAAGAAAGGAAATGTCCTGGTAAAGATACACATAGATGTGGTTCAATGTCATCTAGTGACATATGCATACATGACCAAGGGAGGAGAGCTAATGTATGGTGCACAATTATGCTTGTGAACTCACCTAGCAAAGCCATTCTCACGCATTTTCTGTCTCCGTCATTCAACTCAACACTGTTTTCTCTTACTTGAATCTTAGAATTGTCACTGTAATGTGTGTTTATGACTTGAACTATAAATTTAACACCAAAATATTGATTAAAGTACTCCGGGTCATCTTTTATGTAAGTTGATAAAAGCTGTACATGAGCCACACGAACAGATATGTCCGAGTCTGTCCATATTCTGAAATCGAACATAATGTGTTGATAAACGGATTTCAACAGTTCATCTCTACTTTGCATGAGGCTTTCCACAAGTGCCTGCAGTGACATTAACAACCCGACATTAATAAGCCGCGGATCACACTTCTGTAGGATCAGACCCATAATTTGTACACCTTTGGACTGAAGAAAGAACTCCTGTGCGCTTATCTGACCTATCAGCATATTCCGTAACAAGGACATGAAATAGGCAGCCCCATTCAAATTATAGTGATCCTCATCCCTTGCCCATTTTGAAAACGTCATGTTCCTGGTTCGCACTGTGGATTTGTCAACTAGAACCCAGTCCTCAACAGCAGGCCTTTTGCTTGGCTCAATATTTCCTTGCTGGCTGTGAAAAGGGATAAAACACTATTACTCTCTACAGCTAGGCAATACAATGAGCATTCTAAGCATGGTAAAACATATGTACATAGAAGAAACTGCATTTTCTAGGTCTACAGGATGTAATTGATTTGAAAGAATTCCTATATGATGATGCCATTGGTGGGCCCATAAATTCATTGTACATAGATGATGTCATTGATTCAAAAGAACTTGTATGTAGATGATGCTATTAGTTGGATCGCTCAGTAAATACTTAGAAAGCCATTGCTACAAGCACAGTTCAGCTATAGTGGTAACCATTGCTTACGTACGGTGATTCAATGACAAGAAAGCTTCCTGCTCCACGCATCTTAGCATCTCCTCCTGTTTGTCCTTTTGGGACAGTGCTATCCAATGCTCCATCTTGAACATCATCACCCTGCTGACATCCGTCGGTCATTAGTTGGTGGTCAATTTCGTACTTCTCAGGCTTCTGTTCAAGTACGTCGTGTGCCGTTCTGCGATCAACCGCGCCATTCAAGCTTGCCTCGTCTTCGCTACTTGTTTGCCCAATATGATTAAATGTAATCGGCTCTGTGACATCATTGGTAGGGTTTTCATTGATTATAGAAAGCTCCCTTGTAGCTACAGCCTCACAGTCTCTTATTGGTGGAAAGCAGATATCTCTATCAAGCTTTTCTGTAGATGATTCAGTGTATTTCACTTGCTCAAGTAAAGGAAACAAGACTTGTAATCCACCAATGCATTGAATTGAACTCTGTGGAAAAAACAGTAAAAAAGACTCCAACGTGTATGCATTTATTGTACGAGAAAGACAGTAAGTAGTCAAAAAGTATTTAGTAACGCAGAAAATCTCAAAATCAATGAAGTGCAGCACACATTATGACTAGGCTATGTACGATATGCACATGCTCTAGGATTGACTAAACAAATCCACATTAATGCTGTCCGTTGTAAGATTCATTCCAACAGTCAGTGTTACCTTAATGTCCGAAGCGCAGCATATTCTTGCCGAAAGGCTGAAAACAAAAGGTTGTAATTGTGATTAAAGCCTCAGTTAAATTTGCAGGAAAACAGCTGCACTGTCTCAAAAAGTAAACAACGTTGAGTTTGAAATGTGATAACCATAATGCCGATATCTGATTGCTTATCAGTAAGAAACTACACTTGCTAATAATCTATAAGTGTATTTGGTTCTCAGAAGGGGCATTTAGTGACGCTATAGAGCTTTGAAAAATTGATCTTATACCTTTAAAACTTGATATAAGTTAACCAATCCTCGCCTATGAAACCACGATAGAAACAAGACACAGATTCCATTTACACAATAGGAATAATTGACGACATCACATAGTATAGTTTCAATACTTACTTTTGTGAGTGTTTACTTGCTGAAGCTAAATTTGGATTGAGATCTACGCAGATATTTTCAGATGCAGCCTGTAAAACAGTTTCCAAACTGATTATTGAGACCCTTACAGTACCAGATACAGACCTTTAATCAAAAGAGTTTCTGCTCTCTTCTACAGCAGCAAAATCTACTCAACAGTAATTATAATCATATAAGTGCTCATTCAAGTAAGTATGAACTTGAAGCATATTTTTGGATAACCAAATTCTAAGCGCATTATCATGAAACCTCCGATTAGAACTCAAGTTATTATTTTGGCAGTGTTGTTTCCATTCATGTGACATACAAAAGTAAAGAGAGATGGACTTCATACCTTGGCATCGAAATGTAGAACTAATTGCTTTGAGATCTCAAAAAACTGACTTTGAGTGGAAAGAGTGTCAGAAAAACCATTGTGATCCCAGTTCTTCGGACCTGGAAATAACAGGTGTAAGATTGAATGCACTTAGATCCCACAAAAGATACAATCACGGAAACCTGAAATACAAATGATCGGTAAATTTAATTGGGAGTACTAAGGTCAGAGGGGTCTTTCACATTTAAGTAGCCCTAATTTTATGATTTATAAGACCTTCCCTCCCTCAATAACAAACCAAGGTACCGTCCCACCCTATTAGAGTTGTTACATAGCGGGTGAGTGATTCTAAGTAATAACTTACCCATGAAAACAAAAACTACATTCTGTGATACAGTCCATGCCCTGAGACACGTACCATTGCACGTGCACGTGTCCACACACGTGCCAAATCCTTTGCACGAGCGAAAAATCACCAGTACCAACATCACTGTCAACCACATACCTAATTTTAAGGAAATTTTATCACTGCACATTTTACAAGAAATGAAGCATTCTGAGGGGGTAGCACCAATAGGGGGCCTGGTATATATGTGCCAGCACGTTTTATGGGTTATTTTGAGATATTTTTCCAGTAGTTTAAAAAATAAAGTTAAAATTACTAAAAAACAGGGATACCGTAAAAACAAAGTCAGGTAAACTGAGCAGTTGCAGTTTACAGTACATTTCGTGATCTGGTAACGTTATTTTCAAGAAATTTAGGTCTATAGGGTATTCTAAGATTTTTGAATATTTTTTGTCATGGTTATGGGGCATTTTCCAAAGGAGATGTTGGATAAGCAGTTAAACTTTGCAATATGTACGTACAAAAAGTCAGGACTCTTTTCCAAGTATTACCAAAATGGCTAAGCACCGTTCTTATCACTGCACATTTCATAATTTATCACTGCACGTTTTGAGTTTATCACTGCACAAATTGGTTATCACTGCACACTAAAATTAGGTATGGTCAACCATGGAATCGCACAGGGCAAATACGGATTTCGTTGTCGTAGCTGCAACGTTAGTGACTGTCACCCTTTGCTTTAATAACTCTGCCATATCCTGTTTTATACATGCTTCAGCAGCAAGAAACTATATTTCGGATACACAAAGTTTGAATCGCACGTGCCAAATAGTTAAGGGAAATCGCTCGTGCAGACATGGGCACATGTGCCAATTGACACTCTTGTACCAATTTCTTCCGGGCATGGACCACTGTGATACAAAATGTGGTACAGGCAAGAAGTCTCTAAAGACCTACCTGCTAGGGAGAGCTCTGATAACGTGGATTGACTGAGTGATTCGTTGAACAACTGCAATGAGCTGATCTGGCCCTTCAGCATATACATCTCTCCCCATATCCTGTTCTGCTGTCCAGCAGCTATGCACTCTGGGAAATCCTCATTCTTAGTTGCTTTTGTTGGGACTGATGGTGGGTGTATGTTGTAGTAAAAATTCGGATTAAAACGAACGCCATAGCCAATGCTTGAATGAACAAGGTCCTGAAGAAACAGTTGCAAATATTGAAGAGTCCTTATAGCTAAGGCAAAAATACGCAGTATATAGTAACGACAGTTTACTTTCAGTTGGTTGAATGTTCTCTCACGCTCAGCATATAGCTCAAATCTTGATTGGTTAATACATTTGATCACAACCAAATTCTCCCTACCGTCTCCACCAATAGAAGACGGCGAATTCGTCAACAAACGGTTTTCGAAACTAAATTAACCAATCAAGATTTGAGCGCTATGCTATCACGCTCACCCCTATGAGACTTAGTGATTAGTAATGGTACCATGTGTGATTCTTTTGCGCAAAGCTATGGTAGTGTCTAAGGTTTGGCACTAGTAGCAAGAAAACATACTGAATCAATTTATCTAAAGCCAAAAGTCGTATAACATAGCAAATTTTATCCTTTGGATTTATTGTTTTGGTACTATACAGGCAATGACATACTTGTTCAGGAATGGAAACTATTGCAATTGTGCTATTAGTTGCAAAATAAATACTTGACTTAACTCTTGAATAGTAAAAGCTGGACTTACATCAGTAATGGGGTACTTTAAATTGGCTTGATAGAAAAGCTGTCCATCAATGTAAACAGTCACAAAACTCCTTCCAAAAGACCTTTTAGTGTGTACAATGGCCAGTGAATGCTGAAAAGTTGAAAGGATAGTGTATTGAATTAATCATCCATTCTTTCTATGCACTTTTGTGAATACAACATCAATAAAATGCATTGACAAACGATACCACTAGGCGCATTGTCTATGTCATGCCCAGTGGCCATGACATATAGTTGGACATCTACACTAAGAATGAATTGGGGAAGAAACTAGATTATGAAAGCTGTCGCTCCAAGTAACTGCTGCTCACAGCACGATTTTTGTCGTAGAGGATGAAAACTTTGTTCGGGAAACACATATCAAAGATTTTTGTCGCTCACGACGATCTTCACTAACAAACATGCAAAAATAAATTTTTCGTCGCTGATAACAGAAGACAAGATCTTTGATGCCAGCGACAAAAACCGTGCTGTGTGCGCTAAGCTTTACGTTATGTCTCTAAACCAGTCTCCTTGTTACACTAGTCCCTCTTAGCCTGAACGCAACTTTGAATATCTTGCATTTGATGTCTCCTAACGACAAGGAAAGACAGTAGAAGAAAAGAGAAAATTCAAAACAGGGGAAAAGAGTAGAACAGATTTTCTAGTACTCTCACAGCGGGAAAACACTTACCCATTCTTGATCACCAAATGGAACTTTTGTCACAGATGTAGTTAAGTACTCTTTTTTGGTACAAACACCAATAACTAAAAACCCTTTTTCAGTAAAGAAGGCTTCAAATCCCTCACCAGTTGAATTCAAAAAGCTGAAATAAGAAAAAGCCATTGCTCAATTGAAGAAATAAATCAACAAAAATATGGCGTTAAAACTCAGGTCCTGGTGTGTTTATTCCAGGAATATCTTAATATTATACCAAAAAGAATGCAACCTGATTTGTGGATTAGGAAATATATCCTTTTTCTTAAAAAGGACTACCTACATACAACTCAAAAATCATTTGTTCCACAATGTAGGCACTACATCTATCTACCTAATCTGGAACAGAAGGTTGCAACTACTTTGCGCTTAATCTTACAGATTCACTAAAGCAATATTGACACTTGTACCTGTATAGCATATGTCTGACTTTGGAATTAGCTTTTCGATGCTGAGTTGGAGTAGGAAGAGTGAAATCAAGGCACAGCCATGCATGAAACGTTATCCCTTTTCCATTCCATTTGTGAATTGATGGAGCTGATAGGGCCTATTAAAAAAGGTGTCATTAACAAAACGTAATTCACATGCCAAAGAAAAATAACACTTTATTGTGCATTTTAAATATCCAGTTAATGTCTAAAAGTATCAATTGTATGTATAAAAAATAACATAGTATTTAAAATACAAGAAATGCATAGTAATACTGGTGCCATGTTGTCGCATCACGTTGCTCATATAAATACATAACTTAAAGGAAAGCTTTCGAACTTTCCTCACATCTGCACAAGCATTTACTTACAAACACATCAGTTGGATCATAGAAATCAAAGAAATAGCCTGGCTGCCTGCCATCTACTTGTGATGCCATTCGCTCTAGCGCTTGCAGAAGCCTGTCATTGTATGATACCTACACAAAATAAAACTCAATACATAATTTATGCATTTTGATAATCAATTACTATGACTTTCTACCCAAAAAGGATAAATAGACACTATAATTCATGTGCCTAACAACAATTCAAAGTTCACTTTTCAATACACAAAGCAAAACTTTTTTCAGAGAGAAAAGATACAATCAACACCATTTAGAAACAGAAGTCAGACTAACAATGTCATACTTGATTTGTTTCATTGCTGCCTTTGAAGAGTCCAATCAACTGTTTCAAATGAATTGGTTTTATAGAAAAACTTCCAAGTATTTCTAGCAAACTAATCAGGCAACCTGCAATGACAGATGGAACAATAGTGTTCAAATTATCCCATATTTAGTGGTGCAAAAAGTTTGCTTATCTATCATAGCACAAATATATTTATCAAATAAATCTTCTGTATAAGCTTTTTTCTTTAGTATGCTCATGACAGTCAGGAACACATAGAATATCTGCAGTCCATTTATTAGAATGGCATAGATCAACAATCTATAATTACTCACTGAGAATATGCTTTGGTAATTGTCTGCTACCCTCAAGCAATTCAATTATGCTACTTATGGCATCATAATGGCATGCAATTATCCTGTTGTGAGCCACTGTTGCACACATCACTCTCAGTGTTTCACAAACATGTCTGTTAATCAAGAATTGATAGTCAAGAGAGTGATATTTGGGTATAAGCTTGATGGTACAACACAATTTCTCAATAGTGATCATCAAATTTACTAGTATTGTATTGAATCAATATCACGTATACCTTACTAGAAGGATATGTGCCTGCAAATATCCATAACTTATTTAATTTTAATTTTTAAATTTAATTTGAATTCCAAATTCAACTACTACTAACTAACTAATTCAACATCATTACATAACAACAACAACAAACAAACAAACTTTACTTAATTATAATACTATAGTTCAATACTATAAAGAAGCAAAAAGAAAATAAGAGATATAATTAATAAAATGTCTAATGTAGAAAGTATTATCAACACCATGTAGGATTTCTCTCACAATAATCCCAAGGTCTGATACCATTTCAGAAAATATTACTTCCTTACTACACATATTATTCTAGCATTGGAACTTCTAGCATTTCCCAGAATGCAAATTATGTTTCTCAATGTAATGGTTTTGTGTACTCTTTCCTTTCAGCCAATATTTAATGGCTAAAAAGAAGGAAGTGGCAGCACAAACTGTACCTTTGTAACTCTGGTGAGAGGTTAGGTAGAATCATTATCAATACATTTGTAATATCACCATTGGCAATTACATTACAAAAACTTTCTGGTATCCAGTGTCCATTCACAAGCTGAAAAGAAAATTATTCATTTAAAATCAATAGGGTAATATCTAAAAAATGTGTAGAAAGTCTGAGAATTTGTGAAGTTTCTGTTATATATCTACAAAAAATAACACACAGAATGTAACATAAGATATAAAGAAGAGGTGAAAGTTAACAACTGCAAAGAAGAATTCAAAACAGCCCATTATTTAGCTCTGATCTGAAGCTGTCAAATTTCTGTTTGAATTGTTTTGCTACACAATGGTGCTAGCACTTGGAAACTGTATACATCTTTCCTTACCAGTTCAAAAAGTGAGTTGATCACATCATGAGAAATGTTTGTAAGTCTTTTCAAGAATATGACCAAACAGTTTCCATAAAACACTTTGGTGAAGTGCCCCTGCAATATAAATAATCACATTTCATGCAATTACTCAATGTTGATACCAAGCATTACCTGAATTTTAATATGAAATATTGAGTGTTGGACAGAGGACATGAAAGTTTTGAGAATAGAAGAGTATATGACACAAGCTCACCTGTTGTTGAATGCAGTGATTGCATACCCAACCCCACCCATAATGGGAAATTATGGGTTTTAAGCAATGATTATGATGATGATGATGACCGTGATGATGACCGTGATGATGACCGTGATGATGACCGTGATGATGACCGTGATGATGACCGTGATGATGACAGTGGTGATGGTGATGATGATGGTGATGATGATGATATTGATGATGACCACAATGGTGATGATTATGATGATGATGATGAGTGTTAGCACCCTTAATCACAAAATAGAATAAAATCAACTCAGATCATTCTTAAATCAAAATTGCATTCTCTGTTGTTTAACTGAGAATGATTTTATAACACATGTAACAAGGGGCAATTGAACATAGCCATACCAAAGTCAGCTTACCTTAACAGTCTTTCCTTCTTTCACCAAGTGTGTTATTAAGTCAAGACAAACCTTTGCTCTCTGATTTGCTACAGTATCATCTGGTTCCTAAATAAGTTGAGCTTTACATGAAAGGTATTGAAGAATACTCTAAATTAGGCATGGGAATTGTAGAAAGTTAAATTTTTGGCTAAATATGCCAAGTGCTGATTTTTTCAATCTATGAATTTAAGACTAATTTTCACTCAAGGTCAACTTTTGACTTTGGCCACTTCATTTCTTCTGCATTTAATTTTAAGTCAAAAGTAGATGCATAAGAACAAATGCATAAGTGAATGAGGTGTTAAAAGTATGTATACAGCTAACAATACTGAGCCTAAGAGCTCCTTTAGCAACCTTGGGAAAAATTAGAACCATTTAAATACATTACCTTTTGATCAAGAAACCCTTTAATGGCTGAAAAAATGTCAACCTTCTCCCAGATAAGCTTTCCCTGCAGAAAAGTTCCATCTCATCATAAGCATCAATAAGTTTCTTGAGGCAAGTTAAGAATCATATGTTAATTCTAAAATTGTTAATTAAAATTTTTGAACTGCATACAGATAGCATAACATATTACCTTTGACATACCAACTAAATAAGTTATTCCTATGGTACACATCAAATAACAACTGACTGAGTACTTACAATGATTATAGAAGTCCAATTGTCATATTTTTGCTGTAGCTTACTGTCACATACGAGCTCAATCAGTGATTCTTTGAAGTAAAATAATGAACAAGAATTAAACAGATTGAAATAATGATCATTTCTGTAGCACTGACAACTCAGAATGATGTATGTTTGTGCTGAGATGCAAGGAGAGGGAGAAAGGGAGTGAAATGTGTGTATACATATTTCAAATAAATAGGATGACAAGAATGTTTCAAAACAGTACAAGTAAACATTTATTACATACCACAGATCCTAACTTTTTTCAGTGTATGCCCATCAGCAACTCTAAATGGTAACAGGGGAAATGCAAAGGTTAATCAGATGCTGTGTTTTGTGGGAAGAAATTACCACACATGGAGGGGTAGCACTTGAAGAGGGCAAGGAGGTATAGCCCCTCTGTCAGAGCATGCTAGTCCTCCATCAGAGGGTGAAGAAGTAATTTCTTAGATTTCTTTGTAGTTATAGTACCCTGTGAACTGTATTTTAGCCCTGTGTAGAAGGAACACCCTCCCTCTATCAGAAAATTCCTGGTGCCACAACAAAAGTTAAAGTGAACATCACAATGTACACCATACCCCTGTATAGCAACCACATGCTCAATTTAACTTCCGTGCTAAATATATAAGGACAACTTACGCTATCCACAAATGTCCTTACTACCATATGACTAGCAAAATTTTCAGTTTTTTTATTCTGACAAGCCAAAAATACAAAATAATGTAAGAGTTGTTTTTTTAAAATTGCAACTTGCATACTGTGAATGCAATACATGACTTTACTAGTTCATCTGAACTATGAGGTCTTTATTTTGGTCATATGACTTTATCTAGGTGAAAAATAGAAGGCAGAGTATCTTGATGAAATGTTTCCAGATTTAAATGAAATTGTTGTTTTACTTTACTCACAGCTATGTTTATAAAATGAAAATCATACCTCTGCTTCAGTGTATTGACTAATACAGGTAAAATCTTCATATGATCTTTTAATGCCTACAGAATGGATTTAGCAGTTTTTCAATAACTCTTTGAATCTTGATAAAGGGACTTGAACAGCATTTGTGTGTCAATAATCATGGTACTATTTTCTGAAAAGCAAACTTTCAGACTGTGTGTTAGGCCTGATGCTACTATTGGAAAGCGTTCTGAAACTAACTTCTGATTTTATACATGTATATAAATATAAATACTTGTCCATCCATTTCTGTGCCTATGTGAGTTATATAGATACACAAATACCATATATTTCTATATAGAATCCCAAAAGAATTATGAAGCATACCAAATCTTGGAAGATTTTTAAGAAGCATCGTAATGCAACACTAAGTGCAGCATCATTATCTTGTGCATTTTCTTGTAAGAAAACATCTTCAACAACATGGATTGTGCAGTACAATACACTCTCTGAATATTTGCAGGTATCACTCTAAAATACAACAGAGAATCTCAACAAGGAAAATTCATCTCTATATTTTAAAATTATCTTATGGTACAAATTTTCTGAGCAAGTCATGACCACATTGCAATGAAGAGCAAAATAGATTTACCTCATCCTTTCTTACCTCATAACTCAATAGTAGTCTCAATGAATCTGATTTTACTCTGAAAATGACAAAGAATTTTCAAAATTTTTGATTACATTCCAGTGAAGCAGGCATATTGAATTGTGACATATGGATGCTGTTTGTTCTAAATTGAACGTAAGATTGATTAAAACTTCAAATCTGCCACAATAACTATAAATCTTTGATTCTTCCTGTAAGTACTTCAAAAATGGGAATTCTTCAAAAATCACAATCATACTGTCTTAACCTTAGTCGTTGGAAACTTTAGCACTAAATGTCTTTCTTCGAAGTGACCCATGCATTCATATATGTGAACGAAACGTGCAATGAAAATTTAAATAGATACATTTACTCAGAGATACACTGCGTCCAGTGTAAACTATTTTCGTGGGAGAATGCATTGCAGTGATTTTGCACAACCAGCTGTTTCCTACTCCAACAGACTTTGGGAAAGGAGCGAATGCAGGAGACTTCTTTGACGAATAACAGCACGACTGTCAAAAGCAAGTGAAGGAATTTCTATGTATACAAAACAATACAATACTTTTATTGATTTAATATCGTGATGCTTTTACCGTGGTTCGTTCTGTTTACTTCCCATCCTTTGATCGCGTCTTTGATACTCTCTCAAAGTTCCTGCATGTTTCGTGTTTGTATCCCTGTGCTATGCTCATTTTTACATAATTTGATGACACGGGAGGGTAGTACACAATTTTTTACATGAATTATAATTCCTGAACAAAGTGATTAAAAGAATTTTAAGGTTCAAGATCGCTGAAATGTAAGACTAATTCAAGAATAATGCAAGGCTCAAGTCTCATCATGACTTAGAATTTTTGTACATTGTATCAGCTATAGTACTGATTGTAGATTAACTTTTTCGTCTTAGATACCATATTTGTTATTCCGCTCCACTTATATTTTCCTTTATGATAAAGTAAGAAATCAATGAAGATTTGAACATAATACTTTGACATTTAGAAGCAGCTGCACTTTCCCATTTCCCATGGGATATTTAAGAATAATTTAAGAATAATGCAGGGATGTGACAACTGTGGGCGTGGGGCAGCACGCCCCCCAACATTTCACATTTGCAAGAAAATCGGTCGAAAGGCAACCATGCTGCAAGAGCGTTGGAAACAGTAGTTATGTGACCTTCTCGTTTTTTTAGTAACAATAGTTGATTAATTGGTCAAAACGCCCCCCCCCTCCAACAGACGGTGTCTTCGGCACATCACTGAAATAATGTAAGATTCAAAACCGAGAAAATTAAAGAATATTTGGGCTCAGCGAAAAATTAAAGCATTCTTATAAAAAATAGTGTGTTCTCGAATTTATCACAACTATCACGTTATTTTCTCATGTCATTTACTGACATTCTCTTGCAACCAAACTTTATCTATTTATACTTTAATCATATGTATTCTCTACAGTGCATCAATATCCAAGATCATAGATTCCCTGATAGATTTAGGGAAGTGGCAATGTATACTTATCCAAAAAATTTGGAGTTTGTGTTGCCAACTATTTCAAAGTTGGGAAATTACTATTGGAATAATTTCCCTTGTCAAGATGGGATCTAATTTTGCTCTACTATGAAATAGGATTCTTTGAAGAAAGGAGGAAGTTACAAAGGAGTTCATTTGTAAAGAAAACTTTACTTAGTAAAGCGAACACATCCAATGTGAGGGGCAATGAAATACATACTTATACTTATGATACTCGAAGTAGTGGGAAATTTGGATTACTACAATCAAGAACTAATTGGGCGAAACAAAGATAATCAACAATTTGGATTTCTAGTGAAGGACGGCAATTGCTTTGATGTTGTGAGATGTTTATTATGTCCAATATTAATTTCCATTTTTTACCACATTGTAGATTTTAATGTAAGGACCCCCATGAAAAGCACCTTTCGTGGGACTCCTCTTTAAAGATTTTTTATCATATCATCATTTCATATGTTGCTTTTATCAAACATCCTTGACGGACGAGCAGCAAATTCCAGATATTTATTCTGTAGGCCTTCTCTTTAAGTCTTAATAGTAAATGCTATGTACCAGTGATGTGCCGAGACACCTTCTGTTGGGGTGCGTTCTGACCAATTGACCAACTATTGTTACTAAATTGTAAAAAAGGTCACATAAAATACTGTGGCGAACCCTCTTGCTGCCAGCCTGGCTGACTTTTGACCACCTTTCTTGCAAATGTTAAAGTATTGGGGATGGGAGAGGCACGACGCCCCCTCATCGGCACATCCCTGCCATGTACTAATCTTTGCTACCGTTGGTTGTGAGAATCGTGGTCGTACTCTTTCTCAAAAGTACTTTTTGATGAGGGGATGTCCCAATTGTTGTTCTATTTACCTCGTATCGATTAAGAGGTTCTAGCAACATGGAGAGAGTCATTCTTATTATTTATGGGAATTTCCGAAATAGGACGCATAGCATTGCTTGAAAAGTGTCAGAGATCTTGTCTTCACAAAAAGGGATAGAGTAATTGGACATCTCTAGCTTTTTAAGGCATAGTTTGCACTTGATTTATCTTCATAATTAAGCATAAAAATGAGTGGTGAGTAAAATCAGACGAACTTTACTAGCTTAGTTATAGGCAATTGTTTTGATGAATCTGCAATTATCGGCTTGTCCTAGTTGAGATACAGTTCTTTGATATGAATACTGTTTTCCTATATGACAACATTGGAATTTTTCTTGCTGAATCGGAAGAGAACCATGCCAATATTCAAAGAAGATATACCGATTTGAAGTTGCTCAAATAATAGATTCAAAGCACCACTTTAACAGGACTTAATATGTATGACTTTCAAATACATATCCACTGTAAATCGTGGTTTTTCAATGCTCTTTTATTTTTTCTAATTTATTGCACTTCAAGTATGTTAATAAACCCTTAATTTTTATTCATAGTGGGCCCTGCTGTAAAACATTGAACTTTAGCTCAATTAGTGCACCCACTTTAGATATTACATATCTTTATTATTATTGTCTTATAGCTTTAGCACAGGCAGTTCTTATTGCCGACATATTCCACATGGGCAGGTTACAACAAGTAGCCAAGGACCAAGAGGGTGCTTTCACTTTACATGTCTAAGACTTTCCTGAGTATCCTAGCAGTTCCCAATAAGACTGATATCTGTACCATTCCAATGCTTAGTTTAATACCAAGTATGTCCATCCATCTACTAAAGCCCTTGCTAATGCACCCCAGAGCTCCTACAACCACTGGCACAATCTCTACTCTTTTCAGCAACCACAGCCTTTTCAGCTCTATCTTGAAATTTTGATATTTTTCAATCTTTTTGAGTTCTTTCTCACGTACTCTACAATCTCCTGGTACAGCAATATCGACGATGACACATAATTTTCCCTTTTTATCCACCAAGATTAAGTCAGGTCTCCTTGCCTCAATAATATTATCACATTGAATATTTATATCCCAGATCAATTTTACATCATCATTTTCCACAACTCCTTTAGGGCAATGCTCGTACCACCTCTCTGTTCTCTCTAGGTTATGCTTCTTGCACAATTTCCAGTGAACCAATTTTGCAACTGTGTCATGTCTTCTTTCATACTCACGTTGTGCTAGTTTTTTACTATTATTATTATTATTACTTTACACTGCCTTAATGTAGTGAGATGTATCATTGTATACTTATAGTATATTATTGTAATCATGAAAGTTCAAAAAAATTACTGTGATTTTAAGATGGTTGCTATTGGTTCTTTACAGTATAAGTGAAAAGTAGTCCTATGTAGGCTTAGTGTTGTTAGGTTAATTTTTTATTTATTTTCCCACCGTTATATTGTAGGAGACTTTGTTTCAAAAACTCAGAAGAAAAGGCGACGCAAAGCAACAAAAAAGCTTTTAGAAAGGTTGAATAATGAAGATCATAACAAAGAGGAGCCAGTTGTGGAGCCTAGAGATCCACTGACAGGTTTGAGAGAAAGGCTAGGGGAAGCAAAAAAGGCAAATGTGAGATCTCCATTTGCTTTTAAGTGTAAATAGATAAATAAACACATCAAAGTCAAAGTCCTTCCCGCACCCAGTGGCGCATAGGGTGGTGCCTATCTCCGTTTCTATAGCCCTAGGCCTTGCGTCTGCGAATGCAGTGAAGGCTACAGTGGGGGGCTGGTCCACTGGTAGCTCCGCGTGTTTAACACATAGGCCTGTTTATTTATCTATTTACATTTATATGTATAAATAAAATTTTCTATTTAGCTTGATAATGAAGCTATGATGCAATCAAGGCATAATTTCAAAAATTTCATTAGTGCTAGCACTCATTCATTGCCTTTTTAAGTATTGTTTGATATCTTCTGCATAGCTTAATGCTTCTCATAGTGCTGTGCTTTTTGGTATTCTTTGCCTGTAGTACAGCAATACACTAATTTTTAAGTAGGAGATACTTTGCATTGGGTTTTGAGTGGTATTCAGTTAAGGCTTGAAACTTTTTCCTATGTTTTGATTGTTTAATTGTAGAAGTAGCTCCTCAATTTCCAGTATTTTTATCTATTTCCATTGAAGTTATCCCCTGAGATAAAAAAGTCTGTTTTCTTCAGAACCATGAGCTTGCAAGGCAGTTAAGGCAAGATATCTGGGTTTTGCAAGATACTTCAGCTGGCCACAGGTTTTTCCAAGATAAACTTTTGTTCCTTCTAATATTTCTACTATGGGTATGGTTAGTTATTTGTGCATGATTTCAAAGCTCCCATGCCTGGTTTGCTTTGATGCTGTTATTGTCACTTAAGAGTTTTCTAAAGTTTTTCTACTAATAGATATGCTAAGCAGGGCTGTTTATCAACTAGCATTAATTGAGCTTCATTATTGATGCGGTTTGCAGGGGTATCACAAGAGGAGTAGCAAGGGGCTAAAGATGCCCCATTGGGGTGTTATCCCCATTGGGAAAACAAAAGCTGTCAAGAGATTACTAATATGTATACATGTATATTTATACCCAAACCTTTCTGAGTGCATTCCCTCTGTGCTTAAAAGCTTAGCATCACCCCACCAACAGGGGAGATCAAATGATATACAAGTTTTCAGGTGCTAGCATGCTATATTATTATCCCTAGTCCAAGTTTATCAGCAGAAGAGGTTAATGAATCTTTGAAAAGGATATCAGAAAACTGCACATCAACTGATACACAAAATACCAATAACCAAGAGAAAAGCAGTTCACTAAGTCCAATTGAAAAGAAGATTCGAAATTTAGAGAAAAAATTACAACAAATTTATGCATTGAAAGCAAAACTAGAAAATGGTGAAAAGCTGGAACAAACTCAAGTAAGTACCCTGAGTTGTATGTGTTATTGTTTTGTTGGCAATTGAGTGTTCGAGGCTGTAGCTCACCTGTTTTCCCATACCTTGATATGAGCTATTTATCATTGGTAGCCTACAACTTTTCATGAAGTTGTAGAGATCTTGGGTACCTGGAAAGGTTTGATTTATTTCTTTGAAACCATGTATTGCTGGTCTGGGTGTGGATAGTTGCATGCCCCTTTGAGAGAATTTTTGTGGGGCACCAAAGCAACATAGGGATATTTCAATAGATTGCAGGGTGCTATTTTGGGTCTGAATCAATATTTAGGAGGGCTGTATTTTTTTCAGTTATTGAGTGCCCGCAGAAGATCATCTCCTATCACATTATTGGTTTCAAATGATGAGAAAAATTTTGCTTTCATCTTCTAACTTTTATATCTTGTTGCAGCTCCATGGATTAAAATCTATTATCACTTGGCTATATCAGGGTACTCCTTAAACTCCTTCAGATCTCCTTAGATATATCTTTATGCTTTTAAGGATACTTAAGACTCCTTGAACTTTGCAGTTTAAAAGAAGACTCCTTAAAACCTCCTAATTTCTAATCAATTCTTAGAGGAGAAGGTCTTCAGCAGCAGATTTTTTAATGACTTGCTTTATGTCAAGGAAATGTGCAAAACGTCTCCTTAAAATGATCTTTTGATCCTTTAAACTCCTTTACAGGTCCTTAAATTTTATCTGCTCACCAAAGCACAAGCATCTGATGCAGTCAATTGACACTTGAATCTGCATATTGAATATCACCATTAGTTTTGACTTTAAATATCCTAACTTGCCTTTCTTTCACTTGCAGATTTCTAAAATAAATTCTGAAGAAAGTGTTAAGAAAGAAATTGAAGAAATGCAACATGTCCTTGCATCTGTCTCAGTTACCATGTAACATTTAAAGCTGTTAGCTGTTCAAAGTGTTTAATTAGCCCTGGTTCCAGAGGCTGATTGGTAGCACAGTATATGAGGCTTAACAATGGCTGCTAATTTTCAATTGCAATTGTGTTATAGCAAACCTTATAATATATTGTGTTATTTTTAGTCATAGAGTTAACTCTATGGTTTTAGTTATTTTAGTGACTGCTTCTATATGAGTGTTGCAAAATTAGAAATTCCTTCTGTTGGTAAAGTAGTCTGGACAGAGAACGTTTTTCTTAATTTTATTTGAATGTAGGTAATGTAGCTTATATTGTAGTACTGTATGATCATATGAATCACTTTCTCATGAGCAAACATGTCTTTGCTTTGGTAGTTAACCACTGTCAATACTTACCAACAGGAGACAACAGAATACTTCTAGTTTTTGTGCAGAGGTGGATCCAGAGGTGTACTTTGGGGAAGGAGCCATCTGATTCATTTTATTGTTGCACAGCACCATATGAAAAAATTTTAGTGTCTCTTTATTGCTATGTAATATCCTGAAAGCTACCTGTAGCCGAAATAGGCAGTATTTCTATCGCTAATAAAAAATAAGATTGAAGCAAGTTACAGTGAGACTGAAGTTGGTTTGTGGGGGGAAACCACAAGAAAAATGTTTGAGTACATCTTTATCAATGCCATTCTGGGGCTTTTTTAACTTCAAGGTCATTTTTCTTCAGTTCAGCACCACTTTTTTGCCATGAAACTCAAGCAGATTGCTCTAGTTTTTATCTCCTCGCCGGTGTTTAATAACTATCGGCCGTTACTTCTTTCTCTATTCATTGTATTAGTTCGTTGGTAGGATTGAAAATTTTATTTTCGAAGTTCGCTGCAATCTTCTCTACTAGGTTGGTTGGTAATAGAGCTATGAATTGTATGGAGCATTATCTAACAGTGCTCATACTGAACCTGGAAAACCTGGAGAATGGGTAATTGTTATGAAAAGTCAGGAAAAACTTGGCATAGTCAGGGAATTTTCTATGATATTTATCCAAGTCAGGGATAAACTAGGGAAAACAAATTATTTAGTCGACATGTCGATTTCATTAACTCATGCATGATTGTTCGCAAAGTGCTTGTTCCATTTGTTGTCAGTAAATGTAAGCATAATCACTTACCTTAGTGCTATAGCAAGTATATGTGGATTACCTATATAATAGATTCCATATTATTTACCTAGTTTTGTAAGTATGAGAAATGTGAGTCAGGGACAAAGTAGGTTTTTTGACTATCAGTCAGGGAAAATTTGACTCGCTGATTGGGTATGAACACTATCTAAGAAAAAAATACGCCCATACAACTCCAACACTTCCCATTACCTCGCATGATAGCGACATTTTCCTCTGTACTTAATCGGGTTTTACCTATTCGCTATAGTTGCGCAGGAATTAATATATTAAGACAAAAGACTGCGTCTTAAGTTAGCATCGTCCGCAAGCGGCAGAAACTGCTGATTTGAGTGCCGCGTGATGTGGTTGCTCACCATCGACGCTTGACTGCTTCCTAATTTTTTCGTTGTTTTCTCATTTACTGCTTCAATAACTCCTTTGGTAGCATTGTCGTAATTTCCAGCTTAATCGTTTTTTGTTACGTGTGTTGTTCCTGTGTGCAGTAGAGCATGTTTAATGGATATTTTGACGTAGTTCCTCAGTTGAAGGTAGCCAGTAAAAGAAAGTTTTCGTTAATTGAAAAGGAAAATGAAGTTTGAAATTGTAGCATGCATTTTTGTGGTTTTGGTATCTTTCACAACCGATGGAAGCTGTATTCGAATAGACGCCACTAAATTGGCAACAGAAATCAAGAACCTTATGACTAGAAGTCTTGGTGTTCACTACATCCAGGTATAGCCTCACTATAATTTGTGACATTTGATAAATTCCAAGCTTGGTCTTCGATGTCAGGAGAGCAGATAGCTTGCAGTTGCATTGTAAGGTTTTATGTCCTAATGTTTACCTTTCCCAGCTTTGACTTCCGCAATGAAAAGGCTTCTTTTAGACTTATTAGGCTTTCTACAGCGTAGAAACCTAGTTTTGCAAATGCAGTTGAGTTTGGCGTCATTTTATATCGACAGCCCCCAATCCCCTAAGTCCTAACTACATACAGTGTCAAACATGGTGGTCTGCGTATATACCGATGTTGTTTTGGGTTAAGGGGAACCAACAAGAATAAGGAGCACCAAGTAGCTTAGGCACTTCTTTGCCAAAGAGACACATAAAAATTTTACAATTCAAATTTATAGCTTCTGTTAGTTTGCAGTTATATTTATGCATCGTTGTTCAGAAAACAAAACGATTTTAGGATGCTACGATTCAAACGATTGAAGTAACAACACTTCTTTCCTAATTCCGCACATTCTTTTCTTCTTTTCTATACATATGAGAACATTAAGAGTGATAACCATGACGAGGAACATTATGAAGTTAGTTCAAGGACAAATCGACTCAGCATTTTCTTCTGATTTCCTGTATTGACAATTCCAGCTTAATTTCGACACTACCATGACTCAGTTATTGTGACACTACCATTATTAAGATGTTTCGGGATGACCTAATCCCATCCTCAGCTTATAATTCAGAAAAAATTGGGGGCTTTTATAGATGGTAAACATGGCTAATAAAAGTACGAAGACGGGAAACAGGTTGAAGTTCCAAAATAGGGAGGTATCTATGAAAATAAACACGGTTATCACCAAAACAAGAACCCTAAGGGGATTAGAAAAGGCACAGGAGTATGGAGGAATTTTACTGGTTGAAGCGTGAGTCGATCTCTGAGGATGAGGAAACTCTTGTGAATAAGTAACTCAAGTTCATTACCAACTTTGTCTATAATATAAAAGTCATCAATCGAAACACTATGACCAGTGTCGTTAATATGATCCCTAATGGACGAAGAAACGCTTTTAATACATTTCCCTTTTTTGTTGACCCCTAAATGTTCTCTACATCTAACAATGAAATGACGTGTGTTTTACCACAATACGTAGCCTTGAAACTACTGCACGTGAACTTATAAGCAACTGAAGACCGAACATGACTCGGTAACTCCTTATGTTAGATATGATAGATATCTCCCTATTTTGGCATTCCGCCTGTTTACCCATCTTTGTACCTTTATTTGTCATGTTTACCATCTATAAAAGCCCCCAATTTTTCTGAATTATTAACTGAGGACGAGACTAGGTAATCCCGAAACGTCTTAATAATAGTTGTGTCACTATAATTAGTCTTATATTGGTAGTGTCACAAAAGCTGAGTCATGGTAGTGTCGAAGTAAGCTGGAATTGTCAATAAAAGACATTAGAAGAAAGTGTTGAGTCTATTTGTCCTTGAACTAACTTTATAATGTTCCTCTTCGTGGTTCATCAGATCAGATTGAAGCTGCGGTTTCCAACTTACTTCTCAATAAAAGAACTTACATTAACAAATTAAAAACATAGCAATCTACGTTACAACACTACAAGGACGATACTAGGGGATACAGAGTATCATGACTAACCCCTGACAGTGGAGATTTCTAAACATTTTAACAAGGGGGGCTCTAAGCACAACCACGCCCATAATTTGGGTGTGGCCCAGCTACAACCACGCCCATGTTTTCAAAGATGGAAACATGATAATTTAGTTTAATACTGATTTAGTATAGTCAACAATAAGAGATGTGTCAATAACCGTATAGCAGTGCACAATTGATCATAGCACTTTGGAAGCAAGGCCAATAACCTCTGAAAATCCAAGCCAATGCAAGAGTTTTAGGAGGGCTGAGCCCCCAAAATGAGCAGAAATTTTAACAAGGGGAGCTCCGCCCCCTGAGCCCCCTAGAAATCACCCCTGATCCCTGACCTTTAAGATACTCTTCTAGTCGAAAAACTAAATTGAAACAGTTAGTTGCACATACTCACTTTGGATTTTCGTACCTTAACAAGAATCTAAATACAACAATTAAGAATACAATAACGGAATAACGGGAGAGGACTATTGCAAGGTTATGTCACCAAGTCATTCAAAACGTTACTTCATATCTCCGTGTAATAGTTTGTAATTAATTTTTGTGAAAACTTCTCCTGAAGAGTATGTGATACAATTTATGCAATGTCTTATATGTCAAGAAGCTCTCACATCATCTTCATCAACATAAGAAGCTCTCTGTCTCCTTTTTGATGCGGCAAGTTTATATCTAGAAAGGACTTATCTTCTACATAAGTTTACCTGAAATGAAATTAGAGTAAACTGTATACCTTTATTTCCTTTTAGAATGTCTACAATAATCAAAGTTACGATGAAATTGAGCTCAAGGGAGAAGTGCTATTGAATTCGGTGAGCTGAAAAAGTTTTACAAGATTTCACGTATTAACATTTTATATTATCACGGAATCTCTTTTCTGTGATATGTTGTTTCTTCATTTGGCATCGCTCGATAAGGGCATCCCTATCTCTGCCACAACATCATCCATTCTCATGAAGCATCTCAATTGGCATAGTCACTGTAAAGCCTAATATCCATATAATTGTCTAGTGCCGACGACCCACCGGCGACATTGAATCTTTAATGGAAGTACTTCATTTCAACTACTGGCGACCCACCAGCGACCCACCGGCGACCCACCGCAGACTTCGAAGAAAAGTTGAAACTTATTCAGCTTTCTTCCCATTGCGTTGCCGGCGACCTCGAGAAATTTTTATGGAGACATGACTGCGATGGGTCGCCGGCAGTTTAAAAAGTTTAACTGAGTTCAATACAACTTAGAATAACTTTCATTTCAGTTTCTTTTAAAATACTCTACGGAGGAGAGTTCATCGCCGGTGAGTGAAAAGTATATGGGAACATGTTTCAGTAGCAATGTCGCCGGTGGGTCGCCTGTGGGTCGCTGACATTAGAAAGTTGTAGGGAAACCAGGCTTAAGTTGCATTACATGGATAGATCCAGGGCAGTACAACTATTGTTTGAACACCAGTCAGATGTTCTAGTGTAGAAGTGTTCAAATTACCTAGAGAGGAGGGCTTAATCACTGGAATTAAACAGCTGAAGCATACAGCATTGTCTGTTGTTTCCCTTTGCATCCGAAGGATACACAGTTCCACATCCCTAATACATTCGCATTACTGCTACTCAGAGTTTCACCCTACATGCGATCATCAGACAAAGGGTAACATTTAAAAAACAGTTGTTCATTAGCACAGGACATCTTTTTAGGATTTTCAACTGTTTGGGCACTAACTCCTAAGTGGCTCATATCTATGCAAGAAGGTTCTATCAAAACACTACAGTGGACAAATAAGGAGCAATTTGACCGTTCTGTCCTCGTTACATACATATAATCATACTAAGTCAAAAGGCCCATAACTGGTGAAGCAGACTAGAGTTCTCAATAATGAATGGTGAGGTAGACAATGGGGTCTGATGAGTCACTTTCCCCACTAGTCTACATTCAAATGTCCTGACTTGATATTTAATATTACATGTTCAAAATTTATTATTACTTTCTCATTAATATTCAGTCTCAATGCATTAGTTGGTTTTCATTACTTTTTGTCGTAGCTCACAACTATATTTGTTGATTTTTATCGGACCTTACCAATGCATTTGTTGATTTTCATTTATTTTTGTCGTAGCTTACCAATATATTTCTTGATATTCATTTATCTTTATCGTAGCTTACCAATGTACTTGTTGATTTTCATTTAGTTTCATCGTAGGTTGCCAATGTATTTGCTGATTTTC
Organism: Cassiopea andromeda; assembly: GCA_018155075.1. Taxonomy (NCBI): domain Eukaryota; kingdom Metazoa; phylum Cnidaria; class Scyphozoa; order Rhizostomeae; family Cassiopeidae; genus Cassiopea; species Cassiopea andromeda. The sequence continues at coordinate 18,768 of WIPJ01001161.1, read as the reverse complement.
ATTTATCTTTATTATAGTTTACCAATATATTTCTTGATTTTCATTTATTTTCATCGTAGCTTACCAATGTATTTGTTGATTTTCATTTATTTTCATCGTAGCTTACCAATGTATTTGTTGATTTTCATTTATTTTCATCGTAGCTTACCACTGCTCTTAGTAGTAAGATAGGAGTTGTCCGGGATCAGTTGCTTCTTTGGAAGAAAGCAATTGAAGAAGATTACAGAACTACGACGAGTCCTTTGGGCGAGAAGAGGAATTTTGTGTCTTGCTGCACCTATTCTGGAAAAACGACTTTTGATTATCGATATGATAGAAAGGTAAATTGCTTTAGATTTGGGAATATCTTGAGGATATTTTTGTTGCGTTGACAATCAGATCTGAAACAAAATATTTAGAATGTCATGAGGTGATAAATGAATGCCATGAACATTTTTGAGACATTTTATGCTAGGTGTACACGAGAGATTGTAGCTCAGCTAAACGGCGGACGTGCCATGTGGCTCAGCCACCTGCCTGCCGCGTGCAGCGGCTTTTTAGTGTGAAGTGACAAGAAGAATACAAATACAAGAAGCCACATATTTAAGGTCGTAAGATAGGCACCAAAGACTATTTTCAATTTGATGACAGGGAAATTGATTCTCCTAAACTATTCAAGAACTTCAAGAATTTCCTAATTAATTTACTTGTAATATTTGATATCTTTAAAATGTGATTAGTTTCCATAATGATAGCATTATCTTGAAAGTGCAGACTTTACCTAAATGTTGTGTTATTCAAATGTATAGTTAGCATTTTGTTAGAAAGAAATGTCACATTTCTAAACTCATCAATGTAATTCATCAAAACTGGCTTTATCCCAAAAAATTCTTGCACTTGCACCAAGAAATTGGCCCCTTTTCAATGTATTTCTCCCGGCTCTTATTTTATAGCCACGCCGCCCATGTTGTGAGAGATTTAAGGACAGAGTTCAGTGTTTTCAAAATCAGCTGTCGGCCGTCACGTCCGACTGCAACTTTTTGATTTGCGACGCCTACTTTCCCTTAGGTAGATTGTATGATGAATAAAGCTTTTGATACACTTTTCATTTGCAAATCCTATTCAAATAAACGCATCTCCTACTTTACAAGCTGTTGAAGACACTGGAAATGTATTGACTAGATTTAGCTATTCTCGGCATTGACTTTGAATTTTGTAGGTTGATCTGGAAGGTGTTTGTGAGCTTACACACCTTAATAGAGAACCTAGTAGCGACAAATTTCGCCGTCTCAATCTTAAGACTACAAAGGCGTTTACTAACAAGGCCCACAAAGACTTGGAAAACAAAGGTCTTTACATTTACTACGGTCAAGAAGATGGTTACTACTTACAATACCCAGGAATGAAGTATGACAGTGGCGAGGACTGCTATGCATTTGACCCGAGGACAAGGTATATTGAACTAGTTTTGATGGCTTACTCCCTTTATCATACACAACATAATAAATCAGGCCTTGATATGGGCAGCTGTTAGGCACTTGATTGATCAAGTTCCTTGATCAAGTTTCTCGATTCATTAAGGCGCTTGATCGAGCTCCGACACTGTTTTTGCAGTGGTGTTCTGGTTGGGGCATGGGGGCACGTGCCCCCCTTGGAAACATTTTTTAAGGGACCATAAAGCGATATTTTAACATATTCCTTAGGATCAAAAAGATTACATTGACGAATTGCTTATACAACAGTAAACATGTGAAGCAGTGTGTTTCTTTTAGCTCCACAACATGATAAAATTCGTTCTACGAATTTAGTCCACGATGTGAATTCCATACATAAGAACCTCCGATTTCAAGGAAGAGAGGGAAAGAATATTCAAATATTGTTTTGTAGGTGTTCAAGGAAGAGAGGGAAAGAATATTCAAATATTGTTTTGTAGGTGTTCAAGGAATATTCAGGCAAAGTCGTCCTCTGAATTGCATATATTTTATCTTAACAATTGATTGTAGGAGCTTGAATAATCGAGCCAGTACAATTTGCGAGGCGAGTGTGTAGGCGTTCGTGCTCGATCAAGCGCCTCTCATTTCAATGCCTGATATTTAATGAGGCTTGTATAGATACGAGTACAATATGAAGTCACAATCAACCCCCCACATTAGTGTCAATCTCTGCATATAAGTGCCAGCACCCTATGTATCTCTTGAGGCTCTTCTGGAAACTCAACAAGAAGCAGTCGCATAGACAGTAGAATAGATAGTCCTATCCTCAAGCATTGCTGTTTTTTTGTTGATAAACTTCAGGGAGAAGGCAAAGTATTGTAAAAAATATAACTACCAATCCGTATTTGCAATTCTCTCTAAGATAAAGTTATATTCGTCTTGTATATGTCAGAGCTACAACTTTTTTAGAAGAAAGTGGTTTATAACAAAGTAGTACTTTGGATTTTTGAGACTTAAGAAAGTGTTCTAGTGTTTATATATTTGAAATTTGATGTATCCGTGTACAATATGTCATGCATGAGATGTTAGCTACCCTCTAACAGTTTAACTTCTGTCCCTTATTAAGATTTCTCATTGGAACTTAAATGAATTACTCATTGGAAATTTTGGTAAGAAAATCTTAAGAAAGTTTTGGTACAGGAATCGTGAAAAATTTAACAAAGTTTCAGAACTAGACCAAAAAAAGCTTTCTTATAAAAAACATATGTATTAGGCCCGCCTGAGTTGTGATCAACAGCAGGTTCGAGTATGTCTTGTTTGATAGCATTATTTGGTTCCAGTTCAGCATGAAAATTCTATAACTATGTAGAATCAGTTTTTATTTAGTATATTGTTGAATATGGAAGTATACAGGTACTTTTCTAAATGTATCACATCTTGGCTACTGTACTTCACAAGCAGTAACGAAAAATGTTATATCTATGACGTCAAAACCTTTTGTGAAGTACTCTGAGAGATCGCAAATCAGCGGAAAGATTCTTGTTTTGGTATAACTTCATAAAAGAACAGAATTTTTCAAAACATTTAAGTGTTATCCACACTTCACGAAATTATCTATTTAGGTTATTTCCGCCTGTTTACGTTTCCCTACCCACTTTTTCTCCTATTTAGGCAATTTCCTGCTTTTTATCACGCTCTTTGCCATATATGTATTTACACGCCCTATTTCATTGTTCCAATAGGTATATAAGCCCCCCTTTTCCATTTATTTAACTGAAGATGGGGACAGTATGCCCCGAAACGTTTTATGAATTGTCTAATGGCCAGTAAAGGCACTACGCTCAACCCTCAGGCATGCGCAGCAGGAAAATAATGAGGTGAGAGACGATCGTATGGGAGTTGAACCTTTGTCAACGTCGAGGCGCAGCGCTCGCGCGAATGAAAGCGCCCTAGTGGAAACCGGCCTTAATGGATTTGTCAATGCTGTAGCTGATGGAATTGTCAATAGTGTAGCTAAAGGATTTGTCAAAGTCGATGGTAATATCAACGTCTAATGACTATGTAACGGTAGTGTCTAGTTGGATGTAAGAGCAGCCATGGCCTAGCGGTAATGCACTCGACTCAGACGAACGTGGTCCTGGGTTCGAGGCCCACGCAGACCATCGGTGACGTCAGGAAGGACATCCGGTCCTAAATGCTCGTGCCAGAACTAGAGTCCTCTCAGAGGCACCCTCCAAGCCCCCAAGGAATTAGGGGGAACGGAGGTAAAATCGAGAATAGTGTCTAATTGAATGTAATGAAAAGAAAATATAAGTAGACTATGATTCTCGTCGTGGCCCTTGTCCTTCAATTTATTAGCAGGCTGCGTTTTTCAAAACATGTATTGTCTTTCTTATATTAAAAATTCGTTTTGTCTATGCCGTTGTCCTTTAAAGCTTGTCTATTTGCCATCATTCTCCAAAGGCCCTGGTATATCTCAGCAGCAACACAAAAATCAAAGGATGTAGTCTTCCTTGTTGACGTCAGCAAGAACATAAATAAAAAGCTAACAAAAGAGCTGGTGGAGACGTTTCTTAAAACACTGGATCCTCGAGATAAGGTATTGTATTTTTATTAAAATGTCACTTTCTCGTCGTACTCGTGATAAGGTATTGTAATTTGCCAGAATATTGTATTGTCTTTCAACGCCTTTGCAGGGAAGCCGGGGAGTGTTGTTGAGTAAGGGGGCTGTGGACAAGCAACAAGCACCAAGTGGGCGTGGCAGTGGGGGTTAGGAGCGGAGCCCCTTGAAATTTCTATAAATATGCCCTTAGATTGCAAGCAAATCTCTTTTTCGTGTATCAAAATGTATCTTATCTTAGATAGGATAGGTCATCTTTTGTATGATGTCATACAATAGCAATAAAGTGGGGGGCTGCAGCACCCCAGCCCCCGGCTCCGGCCTGCCTGCTTCGAGGGATACTTCAGCACTGGCGGCGCCATAGGGGGGACTAGGAGCACTTGTCCCACCTTCTACTTCTCGGCAAGATCAATTTTCTAATTCGTCCAATTTCGATGAGAAAATGTTAGGGTGGGCGTGAGTGACTTCTAGCAAGATTTTGAAATGGGCGTGACTGCCAAATTGCGTCATAATTTTAGGGTGTAGCAACTAAAGTCCCCCAATCTTTGATGGCTGGCGTCATCCCTGATGCTCAGTAACAAACCTACTTACTGTTCTCAGGACTTAGCTAGAATTAAAATTTGTGATATGAATATTTTAGCATTATTTACACCTACCACAAATATTATTACTGTTTTAATGCATGCCTACCCCATATAACTGGTTAATACACACCTTTCTTATAAGAATAAAGTTTATAAGAATATCCAAGCTCAGGATCGCTGAAATTTAAGAATAATTTAAGAATACTGGAAGGCTAAAGTCTCATCAAGACTTGGCATTTTTGTGTATTTGAGCTATAGTACTGCTTGTACATAAACTTTTGCACCATCGATACAATATTATTCTGCTCCATTTTTATTTTGCTTTATGATAAAGTAAGACATCATTAAAGATATGAATATAATCCTTTATTTTCAGGACTAGTTACATCTTCGAAATTTAAGAATAATTTAAGAATAATTGAAGGCTAACAACCAAGAACATTTAAGAATGTTAAGGGGGCTCAGCAAAAAATTAAATATTCCTATAAAATGTATGCAACAGAGTATTTCGTCAATGTGCATTATAGGATATGTATTCCAGGTAATTTTTGATCTTATTTTTAGATATCCGTGATTCCATTTGCAAAAGATCTGTTTCTGCATCCGGAACATTGTTTCAATTCTCAACTGGTTCATGCTTCACCTGGTAACCTGCTTGCCCTGAAGAACCATGTTCTTTCTTTGATAGAAAAATCAGATTCTAATCTTGAGTGTAAGCATTACAAAATTTCAATATATATATATCCCAATATATATCCGTCCATCTATGACGTTGAATGGCGTGATATAGAGCTCATGAAGAATTGAGCTAGAGCTTTTCAAAGTGCAATATGTTTAAGAGTTGGTAAAAATAATTTACTAACAGAGGTGCGGATGATTTGCGTAAACGACAGTGACGTTTGCACGGGGATATGGGGGCAAATACCCCCCCCCATTTTTTGTCAAGATAGTGCTCGGGATTTTTTTAAAATCGATAAGAAAATAATTGAGGGGAGTAGTAGCAAATCTTCAGAGAAGTGGAGGGCATAGTCTAAAATTTTCAATTATACCCTCCAATTTTATAACCCCTGGCCACACCCCTAGTAAATGGTGAAATCAGTTATGCTCACCCAATAAAACAAATTATTGATTTTTTTTGCATTTGAGAATGAGTGGTGAGCATGACAATTTCTAAGTTAATGGTAGGCACCCTTAATTTCTAGTAGCTAATTTAATTTCTAGTATTTTAATTTCTTAATTTCAGTAGTAAGAAACATTCATTTGTATTATTTTAAAAATCTGTTCGATTTTTTATGATTTTAACATTTAAACAGGCATTAGAGTGAAATGTAGTGTATCTGAATTTTTTAATACTTTCAGAAATTCGAAAATTCTCCGGTAACTATTTACGATTAATTTGTTATGAATCAGTGAGAAATATTCTTTACGTCATAGCTCATAGCATTGCATCATACAAGAAGGCATTTGAAAAGGCTTTCAAAGAGTTTAGAACGACAAATGGAAACCAAGGTGTGTATATTGTTACCTTCTCGTGCTTTGTGAATTTCTGACTTCGATTTTGCTGGGCAACAAAAAGTTACTTTTTGAAAGTTATTTAATCATTTCTAGCTGATTTAGGACATCTCTGCAACGCTGATTGCAAAACTGACTACAATTTTTCTCTATCAGATCAGGTTTTTCCCCAATTCAATTTTGAAAAATCAACATTTCCTCTAATTTCACATCATTCGTTGTTCACATGGAATGAGCTTTCAGCAGAAAAATGCTTATTTCAACTAGCTTTCGGTATTTTAATAGTCAAAAGCTGATCAGTGTACGTATTGTTTTGGTAGTTGCAGGTATATGGTATCCTACATCGGCATTCCTCACAACTTAGGATTTCGTCTTTCGCATCTTGAATCTGCTGGAATGAGCAGCTGCAGGGTATCTCTCTTTGGCATTTGGCAATAATTAGCCAGCATGATTGCACCTCAGCATCCTGTATGCAGCATCTCTTTCATGTAAAGACGGAATCTCTTTTCTTATTTGCCATCACTCATTGACCTTAGAGTGTCTGGAAGTCAATTCAGATTAGAGCAGGCAGTGCATTTTGATGCGTGCTCTACATCAAAGGTTCTCAACAGCAATCAGCACATTTGTGACAGGCTCTTCATAGTTCCTTGCCTTGATGTTGCTAGGAAAGTTCTTCAAAACCTGATCAAGAGACTTTTATTCTTTACGTTTCACTTCGTCCATCGAGTTTTCAAACTCTTGATCTCTCTGTTGGGTTGACAAAGCTGTGGACCATCAAAATCTCAATACTTCACGTGCATAAAGCCTTTCTTTGTTGTCTTTAGACCAGGAAGAGCTTTGTGCAGGCAAGAAGAGCAGTTACCACCCTTGTCCAGGAAGCTAGCGAACTGCATTAATCCCAGCTTAATGTGCATTGGTAGACCTAAGATCCTATCACTGTTTAACAACAGATCCTTGATAGGCCCCCTTGATCTACGAGGTTCTTCATGTGCAGGCCACTTACCCGTTTTGTACTGGTACATTCTGTCTCTGCTGTCCCACATACAGTAAACCCGCACAGTTGTCCCAAAAAAAATACCCGTCATATTTTAGTTTACAAAAACCTGCCACGCGTGCTTATCATAACAAATGTTCCTCAGTACCTCAATAACAACGTGCAATGTACTCAGAAATACTCATTTCAAGAAATAGGATACTATTTATTTATCATACTAGGGACACATATCCACCCACGCACACAATACATGCAAAAACTGAGCATGAGATATCTAATATATTTGACCTGATTGGGCGAAACCACTGTGTTTTTGAATCCAGCGCAATGAAAGTGTCTTAAATCAGCTCAGAAATCTTAAACACCAAATTTAGTGTTGACCAATGTTATCTTTTATTTGATGGAAAAGTTTCAGTTTAAATAGTTGTGAAATATCCTTGTTCCCTTCTATATTTTCCTAACAATGTATTCATGCAAGATTTCGGATATTTATTCTCGAATTGTTTTCCATTCAGAGAAACTTGTTTTTCTGGCAACTGCTGGTATCTATAGCGATGATAAAAATGACGTAATGCAAACAATATTTGATGGAAACAAAAGACTTTCCTTCAAAATAGCTGTTAGTGCTTTTGCTATCGCCACTTGTAAGTTCAACCTATCTTTCTATTCTTAGAAAAAATGGTGATATTAAATAGTCCAAAAATTGCTCGTTATAAATATTTAAAACATTCTTGTTCACACATTCATTCATTCGCTCAATGTTTTTTTACATTATTTAACTTGGCCATTTATTTACTGTTACTTTCCATTTAGAATTGGTTGACAAAATGATACTAGATTGAATTCATAGCAAAGGCATTTTTACTGTTCTAGACATTTGATCCATTCTCATTTGGCAATTCATTTGTATTTTATTCAACTCTTTCTCGTCGCAAAACCATAAAGCTCTCCTTAGGACAGGTGTGACAAATTCGGAGGGAGGGCCAGGGGGCATTACTCCAACCCCCCCACTTTTCTACAAGAAGTAGTATTTTTCACATTTCTGCATCTTTTTCCAGACGAAGGTGCCACAAGAGACCATTTTCCATTTTCCAAATCTTTGATAAATGATGCTGTAGCCAAAACAGATAAGCAGAATTCCGCGTTTATCCTCAAAATTAGTGACCACGCCCCTCCACTTTGAAAGTCATTTCAATGTCCCTGTAGGAGCACTAACTTCTTCATAGGCCGATGGAACGAATCAGCAAATGGAAGATCGAGCTCTTTTAACTCACCAATTTCTCAATTTTTATTCTTGTATTGACGTACAGGAACGAAACTTAAAGGGGTATGGGGGGGGGTAAGTCATCCCCCAGCGTTGAAAATTTGCTATTTCATAGGACAAAAACGAGAGTACAATGTATGTCTGTAGGGCAACCTACTGGACCCAGGACCATTGGTAAACTACTGTTACTAAAATAAAGAAAAGATCACAAACACAAAATGCTCGCAGGGCAACCTTTGACACCCCTAAAGATTAATTGAAGTTACGACCCTGTTGACATATCTTATATCCTAGCTGATTCACTTTATATCTATCACCGATTCACTTTATATTCTCCTCCATCATCGTCTTTTTCTTGTTGTTTATCATATTACCTTCGCTTTTCCTTCAGCTGGAATGAATAGTGGGCAAAGAACTTTTCACGAAAATATGGTTAATCAGAAGTGTATTCTCTACCAAGTTAGTGGATGTTTAGGCAATGAAAGCCCCAAAGTTAGTTTATTATTAAATCTAGCTTCATTTCCACCCAATTTTTATAGTGTTGTATTGTACTTATTCGCTCCAAGGTAAATAATTTTTGCCTTAGATGTTGACCGCTTGATCTCTAGATTTTTCTCTGTTTAACAGACACAATGCTCTTCCTTTGCGAACATCCCAAACCTTGTACCCCAAAGTTCTTTTCGTTGTGTGCAGAGCAATGATAATGATCCTTTACTCAAGATTCCGCTTAAGATTTATTTATGGCTATTACCCGTCTGTCTTGTCAATATCCCATTGACAATATCATAGTTCTAGATATTGCAGTGAAAATTCTCATTGCTTTCTCTGCCTGCCATTTTTATGCTTTTTATTACTCATAGTGCACATGCAATAACAAAATGCCAGAAATACGTGCTTCTATTATCATTTTTAGAAAGGAAGGTTCATCCATGTTACAACTGAATCGGATATGAGAAATAAATTTGGGAGCTTCTACACATTTTTGGATTCCACCAATTCAGATGTCAGTGTCAGATACTCTTTTCCTTACGTGGACTTTTTTGGAACAGGTATGAAAAATTACATGTGGGTATTAAGCAGCAACTGCCAGTTCTTTCATACAAACACAGCTATTGTCATGACTCGATTAAGCCCCCTTCAAATATGCACCCCACCCAAAAGCTGCTTTCTGATAAATAAGCCCCCCACCTTCTAACAGGCCCCCATGGAGGCTATTTGGGTTCATTATAATGCAAGTCAAAAGCAACGAAAGGAAAGAATTAACTATTGATCTGCTCATTTGTGCTAGCATTGGATGCAAACGATTTTCTCTTCCTTGATTCCATCCATCTCTATTCACATTTGAATCAAATCCATTAGAGTATTTGTCTTTGCTAAGAGTTTCGTATACATAAGATTCCATATTCTTTTACATTTCGTCACCGTGTGGTAGACCTCATGACGTGTAGATTTGGTAAGCCTTCCCCTCGATTAAGCGCCTAATCTCAAAATCATTTCTGACGAATCAGCGCCCGGAAGCTTAATCGAGTCATTACGGCATACACTCAAAGTACAAGACTTCAGCATCACTTAAAACAATTCATGTGCAATTGGGTAATGTGCAATACTTATACTTGTTTTAAGGTATCCTTATTTCTGTGTCAATACCAACATTCGAGAACTCGAAGTTAAAGGGTGTCGTTGGCATTGATCTCGCTGTTTCTGAGTTACTCTCTGATGTAACATATTTCAAAGAGGGTCATAATGCTTATAGATTTCTTATTGGAAAGTCAGGTGAGAATCCACTGTTGTTAAAGCTTGAATTTGTCTCTCATAGAATAAAAAACAGTTATACGTAACTTAAAGTAAAGGTATTACATTTGAAAGTAATTCATTTCGTTCATTGCTGTATGGAACATCTCGTTCTACCTTCAAAAATTCTTTGTTGAAGCAATTTAGAATTCTGGGTGTCATTGTGATGTCATGAGTGAGCTGTATGTATAATAGATGCAAATAATCTTATGAGATTTCAACAAAAGAGTATGTTTTCTAGGTCTTGTTTATCAGCATCCCCTTCTACCAAAGCCAGTACTTGCCTTTGAACCAACCGTTCCTGTTGATATTTCACTATTTGAAAATGGCACAGGATTCGATAGCATCAAATCATCCATGCTTAGGTTTGTATTGTAGATTAGTCAAATGCTTTTGTTTTCAAGTGTTTCCTGTTCTCTTTCAAGCCCAACAGTGGATTGCTGACATATCATAAAATGTATTTAAAGACATTTTTTTATGTTTTAAACACGAAGAAGGGAGAGATTACTACAGTATTCTGAAGTATTTTTTCTTTCAATAGTCTTTGAATATCAGATGTAGGTTGGAGACCAATCATACTATTGGGTTTGAAGTAGTATTTCTATCAAGATCCAATACCAGTGGCGTAGCGTCAGTGGCGTAGCGTCAGGGTATTCAAGGTATTCAGTGAAAACCCTACAATTTCCAGAAAAAATAATAATTTGCATTACGTTGCGATAACGTTACTTTTTCTCAAAAGCTTATTGAAATGACAAATTTAACTCTATTTCAATGTGTTTACCCGCCTAAATATGCAACTTGTGTATGTATGAAGACTCGAATCGTTTGGAAGCAAGCAGATTTACGAAGATAATGCAGAGGGCCGAACAACAACTTCATGTTAAACAGAAGCTCGTCACGAATACGCAGCGAATACCCGAAAGGTGTTTCCACCAATTAAAATGCTCCATTTCATGAATAAATTTTTCCTTAATGAGCGAAAACAAAGAAAGATACGCTGAGAGTTGGGCAGCTTCCAGACTCGCACTGGTCAAAGCTCACATAGAGGCTAGTAAACAATGATTCTGAGTACTTGGAGTTGGAGTGTTGATGCTATAGAAAACAAAGCAAATGCGACATATGAAGAGTTAAATAGGAGATCTGAAATGTCGGCTGTCAGCAAATAACTTCTATTCAGGGGTAAATTATGTCATGTGATTGTAGGAGCAAAAAGACAGGTATCTTGTACAGCTTCAGTCGCATGTAGGCCAAGTTTCTCAATGCTTCATTTTGCGATTTTAGGAAGAACCCATACTCTTAATGTTTTAATTCCATGAAACATGTAAGGACCTTGGTTTAGTTTTTATTCTGTTTACATAATGCCAGCTGTTGGGTTAGCACAATCCAAAAGTATAGAGTCATTTGATATTAAGTTCTCTTATCAACACCCGAAGTTGTTAGTCATTCTTTTCTGTTGTCTAGTTGCTATTGCAAAGAATGGTCTTCTGTTAATTTTTCAAGAACCTTTTAGGCTTGTTGCTATAGGCCCTGTTTCTGATTTCCTGGATGCTTATAACTTAGTTGACTATGGCGGAATCAGCAGTGGGTAATATTGTCACATCCTTGATTCAAAATTATTTTCAACGTTATCATTTGCTGAAAAAGAGGATTATTGATGAAGGGGAGGCCAAAGCCTTGCATTAATATCACGCAGCCTTTGTAAGGCTGCTTTATTTAAGGCATTAATATACTATGTATTCGAGGCTGGGTTTCTCAACGCCTCGCTCTTTGCACATTTAGGATTAAAAGGACTCCAGAGCTTGACCA